>OVBJ01001390.1:0-28947 GCA_900406535.1 Noccaea bulbosa
CTTCATCTTCCCTTCTCCTACCGAAGATAAGTTCATCACATATAACCAATTGGAGAACACGCTTGGTGCTGGTGTCTATGACAAATCATCATCCCAACAGATGGTTGTTACAATCGATCTGGGATTTTGCAGAAATTGATTTTAGGGTTCATAAAACTTTTGAATTGGGGGTTTTGACCATTTGGGTTTTTTTTGGGGGTTTTGGTTTGGTTTACTGTCGGTTTTTGATGGTTTCGTACCCAGTTTTTGACATTAAACCATCACAATTGATTTTGTGGGGACCTGAATAGTTAAACTTAAATTTGTGGGGACTTGGGTAGTTAAACTTCAATTCGTGTAGACCTGGAACGAGGTCATACTTTGGGCCGCATCTGGTACGACATTATAGTTCTGGTGGGGAAATAGGTCGTCAACCCTTAATAGACTAATCGATCTTTTACCAGCGTTTGTCAATATTATAAAAAGTAAATACATAAACCAAATCAGATTACAGTTCGACATTCTTTTTGTGAAATGGGAGGGTTCCTGGGTTCCTTGGCCCAGTGACCTTGGCCCAGTGATAACTCCCAAGTGTAAGATTCCTGGGTTCGAGTCTGCCACTCGGACTAGCGTTAAATCGCAAGAATACGGGATTAGTCGGTTGACCTCGGTCGCCGGATCCCCATCCCCACGGTTATCAAAAAAAAAAAAAAAAAAATGAGAGGGTTAGAGTACGACTTTTTGGGTAGAAATACATAGGATTTGAATAGAGTGTTATTTAGAAAATAATTGATTTGCGCATTCATACTAGCATTACTTTATATTTTCGTTGCTGTTGTGATCGATCATGTCCCCATTGCACATTTATTCAAATTATCCATGGCCCGCCATTTTACTTCAGAAACTTCGAAAATGTTGGTAAGAATTTTTGTTTTAAGATTTGTTTGTTTTATCCTTTTTCTGTGGCTCTAAATAAAACTACTCTCCTGAACAAAAATTCAAACAAGTTAGGGATGTCAACTAAGGAAGCTGATAACATTATCCGAATATATTCTGAAAGAGACTACGATTGCTTAATCCGATATAAAATTATAATCTCATCAACCCAAATCAGTAAGAAGAAATATATTAACAAACTCAAAAAAAAAAAAATATGTGTTGCCTAAAAAATCAATTTGGCTTTGCTTCAGATTCACCATCGGTTGTTTTTCCGCCACATCTACTCGCAGTGTCTCTCCCCAAAACTACTCTGATCTTGAATCAAAACAACACAGTAAATATATATGGCGCTGAACTAACACCTGAAAATATTCAAATACCATACTTTAGTATCCCTCCTGTATCAGTAGATTTACTCTTAGGAAGGGTTCACAATTGTCTTAGGGTGCAAATGGTTGATACATTAGATGAACAAAATTATGTGGAACTGATTATTCCCTTACACTCTTCTAAAAAGTTACTATTTAACATAAATTAGCATTCCACCAAATTATATTGAGCCCACTCTTTTTTTTTTTTTTTTTTTTTTTTTTTTTTTTTTTTTTTTTTTTTTTTTTTNTTGTTGTTGTTCACGAGCCCACTCAAAAAGTGAAAATAACATTTATTCTGCTAAAATGTGTTCCTCTTTCAAAAGATAGTGGAATAAAAACTAGCGTAACTCACGTTAACTTTTCTTATTCCTCTAATTCTTATTCCTCTCAACTATATTCCTCCTAGTCTATTTATTCTACTTATGCACCAGCACTTGCACCCTTAATTAGAGAAGTTTATATTGTTTTCCAGAACAACTACAAATTTAGTTTATTTCAGCCATCTCTTACAACTACAGTTATTTTCACTTTAGAACAACTACAGTTACTCAGCCCAAGTGTGGAACACTTTCTTTACTCATCCATCTCTTACTCCACCGACAGTTTTTGACAATATAATTACTTGGGTAAGATCAAGTAATATACAACCTAATCTCAAGCTTATTTGTAGGCTTATCTTTCAAGCGGCGGTCTATTACATTTGGAAAGAAAGGAATTCTAGGCTTCACTCTTCCGTACCAAAGCTCTCCCAAACTTTGGTGAAAGAGATTCAACTTCAGATACGGGCTAAACTTGCGGGATTGGATAGATCCTTCAATTTGTCACCTTCGTATCTTTACACTTGGTTCAAATTCATCCAGCGGTGACTCTTTTCTTTTGGACTTCCTTCACACGTTTCGTTATGTATTTTTCTTTTTTTCTTTTCTTCATCTTGTATCTTCAAATGGTTTCCCATGTGGGGGAAGATGAATAAAAGAAATGTTTAATAAAAAAAAAAAAAAAAAAAAAAAAAAATTAGTTTATTTCAAGGGGACTTACTAGCATTAGTAAAGGAATGCTACGAGTTTGAGGCATGCGGTAGACCAGATTTACCTATATTCCTCGTAATACAGGGATTTTAGGATTTACATGAAAAAGATTTTAAAATGATAAATAAAGAATATTATTCACTAATTCACGACATAGATTAAAAAAATCCTAAATAAAGAATCTTTGCCTCAAGTTTTCGATTTTCTCTGAATTCCTGAGATCATATTCATCCGAATTCAGAACATATATATATAATATTCGTCAAATGTGAAGGGATAAAATTAAAAAGGGGTGCCCAAATTTTGATAATCAGGATTTAACTTTATGGACAAAAACAAAACTTAAACTAGACCTAATGCACATGTCTAGAATAACTGCGTCGAATTCCCATGTGTAATCTCATAATACTAATCGAAAGATAATTAGTGACAGCTAGGATTTCAATGTAAGAAAAAAAAAAGATAGTTAGTGAAAGTTTCTCATCACATTTGACAGAATGAAATGAGTCAAATATCATTATGCTTTTTTATTTATTATTTCACGATATTTCATGATTAACTCTCAAAACGTACAAAGTCTCAACTTCTGTAAGAAACCACACAAAATTAGAGTTATCATTCTACACCTCCTAGAGTTTCAATATGGGATCGTATTCTTTACCACCTTGATAGATGCTGGCTATGTTAATTGTAAGCTTTGGATTTTGGATCGTACCATTTAATTTCCACGTTATACCGATATTCATATATCATCTGGTTTAGGCGACTAATGTTCATAAGTCATATGTAGCATTCTATTGTAACAGTATGATTTAATACTAGATCGTCTAGTTTGCTTATAATGCTGTCTTTTGGGCGGTTACTATTTATTTTTTTATTATTGTCTATATAACTTCAGAAGATAGTCTTCATACTGAAAAAAAAAAGTTTGAGCATTTTTTTCTTCTTAGTTTCATTTTATAAATGTCGAAAATTCTTATAAAAGGTTTTGCAGGTTAATTTACACTTGGTCCAGTTGATGTATTTTAGACTTTTTAGTGGATATATTAGGTCAACATATACTTTGGTTCTTTTGATCGTTATAATAAAATAAGTGAATTATTCTTTGAGAATTACATCGGAAACAAGACGGTATAAGAAGTAAAGCAACATTTATTGGATTTAACAATTGAGAATGGAATAAATTGAACAAAGAATCATACTGAATGAAAAACATGGAAAGAGAGATTAAGAATTATATCCAATGGAAGCATTGATAAATAGATCAAGCGCATTTGTATCCAGAAGGCACTTTCCTTCCACAAACATTGAGAAGAAGGCTGAGTGAGATGGGAACATTAAGCTTGATGCCTAAAACATTAGCCTTTAGGGCGGTGCAAAGACAAGCAGCTGCTTCAAGATCAACAAGACCATTGAGGACCGAGCAGCAAGGCTTGACTGGCGGTTTGCCCAGCTGGATTTTGAGTAGATCCTTCAGAACATTGGCGCAAACGCCGAGTTTAAGAGTGTCTTTAGGGCACTTTCCTGATGAGGAAGAAGGTTTTGGGGTGGGCTTAGGTTTAGGCTTGGGTTTGGGGATGGGGCTGCAGCCACCGCCACACGCAGTGGTTAGAGTGAAGAAGAGGATGTTGAATGTGAGGAAAAGTATAAGGGAGGCTGAGACTTTTGAAGCCATCTTTCGAATTGTATATTTCTGTGCTGAGCAAGAAGTTTTAAGATAGAAGTGTGCTTATAGAGAGTGGTGAAGAAAAATGAAGAGAGGGCGTGTGTATATATATGGGTTTAAGGGGTAGGACAGTTAGTTAAAGCTGTCAGTGGCTTATAATTTTGAGGATTTATTAAAAGTTTTTCATATTTAGCAAGAGTGGACCGTTGTTATGTTAAGTTGTTAAGTAACATTTGTGTATTTATAATTAGTGAAGATACAAATATTTCTGTCATGGAACTGTATAATTGGAAAATAACTAGAGGAAAATATATATTGTCAAAAAACAATAATTATCTTGTTGGTCCATAAAGAATTAAGGGGGCCGTATTGAACTTGAGATTTTATATGATTTATTTTAAATGATTTTAGATGAATTTGAGAAAATTGTTATGATTTTAATGAAAACATTCAATAATTCTATATAAAACCATGATATTTGAATTTTTATATTTTTTAATTAAAAAACTTATTTAACTAAGGCCTAGTAGCCTGGATTAGAACTGTCAATCGGATCGGCCCACGTTCACATGGACTGGTCTATTGGGCTTTCTGTTTTTGATATGTCCATACAGATTGGGCTGCGAACAAAAATTTTAGGCCCAAGCCCGCCCCGCATATTATTAGCGGGTTTGTGGGCCAGCCCGCGAGCTTTATAACCATAAGCAGTTTCACCATTGTCACAAAGAACATCGTGTAGAGTTCAAGTCCGCCCCGCATATTATTAGCGGGTTTGATGATAAAAAAATTCATTTACCCCTTTTTATCCCTTCTCATCGAAAACTTGAGGCAAGAACTCTTCGTTTAGGAATATTATTCATCCGATTCAGAACATTTTTCGTCAAATGAGAAGGGATAAAAAGGGGTGCCCGAAATTTCATAATTACGATTTAACATTATGGACAAAAAGATAACTTAAACTAACATTGATGCACATGTCTAGAATAATTTCGTCGAATCCCCATGTGTAGTCTCTATGTGTTTTAGCTGGGAAATGTGTTATAGCCTGACTCTTATTGTTTTTCAATTAGTATTTTGACAGAATGAAATGTGTCAAAAAATCATTGGGATTTTTTATTAATTATCCCAAAAAATTTTATGACTTTAAGCTCAAACCGTCGAAAGCCTCCACTTATGTAAGAAAACTAGTGGAGTATCTACGCATTTGCGCGGTGGTACGTTATGTTTTCATCAAAGTAAAAAATAGTAGTAGCGTTAGAATATATTTTTTTAAGTTTTTATATTTCTGTTACGAGGGAGTAGGCCTGAGACTTTTACTCCATACCTGAAACTCTGAAACAAATTGATCCATAATATCCGTATCCGATTGATTTTGGATATACAATAAATCACTCAATGAGAAATATTTGATATTCATGGATATTAGATAATATCAGATATTAGATAATATCATAATCAAACCGATACTCGGATATCCAAATTATCTGAATGAGTATTATAAATGATCAATTAATAGATTCGATTTTTGGTTTGACTGAACGATCGATTTGTTTTAAGTTGTTATTCTTGTATCCAAACAATTTTATCTCTTATTCTTATATCCAATCAGTTTTTTGTTTATATTCTTGTATCCAAATATTATTAAAATGTACTTCTCGATTAATAGTAATATACTAGTAGTCGAGCCACGCAGTAGTAGCGCAGAATTATATTTTTTTTTAGGTTTAGGTTTATTTTGGTATTCAACCCAATCAATTAATATAATATATATTGTAGATTATTCAGTTTTTGGTTTGGACCCGAATATACCTGAATCTGATTCAATACCAAATAGAAATTTTTTTGGTATTATATATATGGGTACAAAAGCCAACTATATGATAGATCTGGATCCGATCGATACCTATCCAAATAAAACCCGATCACTTAAAAACCTATGAGGGAATATGTGAGCCGATTAATTAATATATTTGATTTATAGTTTGACTGAACCATTATTTGGTTTGTTTTAAGTTATTATTCTTGTATCCAAATAGTTATCTTTCTTATTTTTGTATATAAACAGTTTTTCTTTTCTTATCATTGTATCCAAATATTAGAATATATTTCTCAATTAATATTATAAAAATAGATAGATACACAAAATTAGGGTTATCGTTCGACATCTCCTAGAGTTTCAAGAAAACTAAGTTTATCACCACATAACCACACAAAACTCGACTACGTAGCTTAAAATTCAAAATTCAAAAAAAAAAAAAAATGTTGAACGATTGTTGTAGCGCGCCATGGCTACAAGTATTGGAATTGCTTGATATATATTTATTATTATTGGGCTTTTATTGAACTAGTATATATCGTAAACTTTATAGTTTTCAGTCGGTAGCATCTGACACTACTAAGTACTAACTGAGTTATTTCAGATTTGGATGGACACGTATTATTGTATGCTTTGGATTTTGGAATTTGGACATTGCACCGTATACCATTTCATATACCATCTGGTTTAGGCGAATATTAATCTTCATAAGTCATACGATCGACTCATACCATTCTTTCATAACAGTATGATTAGATACTACGTCGCCATGTTATATAATTTGCTTATAATGCTGGTTTTATGGGGGATACTATTTATATTTTATTATTGTCTATATGAATCCAGAAGATAGTCTATATACTGAATAAAATTCTAAATTTCTTATATTTTTTTAGTTTCATTTTGGAAATATCGTTTAATAATTAGCAATAACTAAACACCATTGTGCTGTCATGGATTTTTTATTTTGTCAAATTTTCTGAAAGATATTTGAATTATTTGGTTTGATGTTCCATTTATACATTATACTTTCGAATGATATTGTACAACAAGTAGTAAAAAGATAGATGTTTTCTTTGTTGGTTAATTAATACTATGGTAGATGTGTTTAATATCCTATTTATTACCTAACTAATATTTTTATTGATCAAGAATACTAGGGTTTTACGAAAAGTATGGATTTACAAATAAGGATATGTTCAATTTGTAAAAACGAAAATGACTGTTAGGTACATTCTCATCGACGTTTATTTATTTGTATTATAGTTTGTATTATAGTTGTTGGTATACACTATATAGTAATTGAAAACTGGTTGTTGAACCGTTGATTTTTTATTTTTATTTAGAGATTGATTTATTTTATTTTGTGTGGGTCGACTTAAGAGATATACACTGTTTTTGGATTCTCGTATAGTTCCAAATTTGATACAGGTTTTAGGATATACATTTATGGGATTAGTACAGTTTGTAATCACAATATACCGTGATTACCAAAACCAATATCTAAACTAGGATCAATGCACATGGGTTTACAATAATTAGTCATAATTCCCATTTGTGGCTGGCGATTGTGTCTGAAGATCAGTAATTTGGAATTTTGTGGGTCTGGCTTTCACATTTTTGTTGGCTTTATTTTTCTCGTTTTTTTTTTTTTTTTTTTTTTAAAAAAATTTTCCTTTTTTTAANTATTTGAGGAAAAAAAAACTTTTGTATAATAACCAAATAAGTTTGGTGCATTTGTTCTGCAGTACCAAACAAAATTATGAATCGTTATTATTTACAATAGTTTTGTAAAAAAAAAATATGAAATTTATATATGATCAAAACTTGTAGTATAGCCAAATTTAAAATCAGCAAATTCTATGTTCTTGAAAAAAAGAAAATTGTTATAGACAAATATTGATCTAATACTTATAAAAAAAGGTTAGAAGATCCTACATAGAAGAAAATCGTTATTCGTTAAAGATGACATGTGAAGGCAGTAGATTTTGCCAATGTATTTCGTGTGGCCTAGACTCTTTCCTAAGTTCAAAGTTTCGTTGGTCAATCCGAAAGTAAAAGTCATAGGGAATGTAAGAACAACAATTGAACCACTTAATTGTCAACTAGGAAACGAAGAAAAAAAGAACAAAAAAAAGAGAGAGAGAGGCAGAGACATTCTTCATGGGATAAGTCGATCAATACTAGTGACACATTTACGATGAAATGTTCACTAGATTAATAAGAAGTATCATAATTTATTGCTAATTTAGTTGAAAAGTGATAGAAAAGGTTATTGGAAGAGCACAGTTCAAGGGATTCGTAATCTTAGATGAGCTTTATTACACCAACATGGAGAAACGCTTTCAACGTTTGCAAGACTAGTAAGCACTGTTGATATTCAGTGCGAGATAAATTTTTTTTTTTTTTTTTTAAAAAATAGGTTTTCCGGAATCCACCACTGGTGGTTCCGACTAGCACCGTATTGGGCATTGCCTTCAAGTATGGTCTCGGTGGCCTTACATACCGGGTTCACGTTATCCCATCGTTAATGGCGTAACAGTGACCAAATGGGGTAAATTGAGAAATTTCACGTTTGCGGGGAGTCGATCCCTGACCTAGACCAACAGGGTCGCTCTTCCACAAGTCGAAACCAGTCGACCACCACCATTTGGTTATGCGAGATAAACTCCTCTTCATTCCTAATCAAAAAGACCATCGCTATGAATATGATGATCTCCTAACGGTTTAGTTTGGCACCCCACAATTAATACCTCCGGTTTTAGCTCTATATCTTTCTGCCTCTTTAAATTATGTCCTTTCTTAGATTCTTCGATAATTTTCAGCCTTACTTACATTTTATTTCAAAAAACAAAATCAAAAATGTATTAAAGTTTTACATGACAAGGAAGAAAAATGAAGGGTTATTCATTCAAAAAAAAAAAAAAAAAAAAGGGANGCTTGATTAGTAAAGACATTAGACAATTATGCTACTGCTTATACAACAATTCAATAAATTGACGTATATTTATTACATCATCACACATATCTTAGTCTTATTCGTTAATTACTTATACATGAATCTGGGGTTGAATTTGGATGTTAGACAAAACCAATTCGACAACATGTATAGAAGATATGAATATATAGTAGCTATGTTGGGCATTGAAATCCATCGGGAAGGGATCCTCCACAGGCGTTGAGAGCCAAGTTAAGGTGAATAGGAGTGTCGATAGTGATGCCGAGAATGCTGAGCTTTAACGCGGTGCAAAGGCAAACCGCAACATCAAGATCAACTAGACCAAAGATAATAGAACAACAAGGCCTCATTTCTGGTGCGCCAAGATTCAGGTTGATAAGGTTGAGAACATTCGCGCATGTCGAAAGTTTGAGAGCGTCTCTTGGGCAAGTCATCCCATCTACGAAAACAGGGGTAATGAGATTGAGGAAGAGAAGATTGATGACTAGAAATAGAGCAAGTGTGCTTGAGCTCTTTGTAGCCATAGTTGATCAATGATCACGATCTTGTGTTTCTGATCTTCCTCTATCTTATATGTGTATGTTTGTTAATTGTAGTTATGGAGGATACATAGATTTTGAAGGGAGATTAATAATGGTATTTATACTGTTTGAAATATGTTCAGTTGTTTGATTAGCCAACTTAGTGTCTAACTAGGGCTAATTAATTTATTGTTGACGATTAATTAGGGAAATGCAATTAGGTATTTTAGATGAAGTACGTAAAGTTAATACAAAATTATCTCTTCTGATTAGTTTTTTAATATTAAAATTAGGATTTTTCATATGATGGTCCCTAATGATCTAGATAGTAAAATAATTACCTATATAATCATCTGAGTATAAATGTATGAACATATAATATTCGGTCGAAAATTCCCTAGAATGTAGGGACATGTAATATGAACAATCAAATCTAATTAGGTTGAGACTTTAATTCTTGTGGTGCAAATTAGGTTGAGAGTTAGAGTGGATCTGACTATCTGAGTATAAATGCATGTACATACTTGTTTAGTTAGCTAGGGACATGCAAGTGTCCACTTGAAAATCTTATTGTTTGTTTTCTTTGTATTTTAGACCACGGGCTACTATTAAGTATTAACAAATGAGATAGTGGATATAAAACCATAGAGTTATCACCTTCGAAACTTTTTTAAGAATAATACAGATCCTGGATTTGAATTTTTAAAGGTATAAGCGAACTGATTAATCATGCAGGCATCATGCAACTGTTTACGAAAACTCTTTATAAAAAAAAAGTATTTTTTTTCCATGGTAACACGTAGCCATTAGAGATTTTTCTAGCGGAAGTCTATTAGTGAATACGTGATCGTATATCGTTTTAGGATGAAAATCATTTATCTATACAAATATAGTATAGTAGCACTTCTAAAGTCCAATGATCTACAATTAAGCGAGGAGTGATTTCAAAAAAAAAAAAAAAAAATCAGAATGAAAGTCATAAATGTTGTTATTTAGTCATATCACATATAAGTTCATGTTTTGATTTTGACCCAACATTAGGCAAACTTTTCTTTTACGTGAATAAGGATAGACAATGAAAAGAACCACAACTCTCACACTCACAATTTTTGTTTAGATTCAGATTATAAAGTACAAACCAGGCTAGAACTTACAGGTTCTGATTCATAGTTTTTTGGTTTAGTGTTTATGAATCATTCTACAAAGTCTAGACGAAGAGTAGTTTCATGTTTTATCGATTAAAGTCTGAAGAGAAGTGTCGAAAATAAAATAACAAACCGTATTGGCTCACTAAGCAAGCCGTTTCCTACCTCAAAAATGCGAGCAGGCACAATTTTTCAATAATCAAAGAACAAACCCGGTTTTTTAATTAATGTTCTGTTGTTCTGTTTTATACTGGATTTTGAAAATTGAGGATTTTTTTTTTTTTTTTACTCAGGAAGGCAGATAAAGATTGAACCTTACAATTGACAGAATTACAAACAAAAGGTACTTTGATCATTAATTTAACTCCTGGCTTTCCTCATTGCCACACACTTCCTCCAACATTTCCATGAATGCTTTCTTCCTGTTTCCTCTCATCGTTGTCGTCGTCGTCGTCGAGCTACAACAATTGTCGTGAATCGATGCTTCTTCAAATCTCGTCCATAACTCTTTCTTCAGAGTACTCTCACCCGCTCTTGTCCTGTTTTTCGTCATCAGGCTCTCTGCTTCTTTAAACAATGGAGTACTCTCAACCACCATTGACATGCTTCCCTCTAAAGAAACAAAAACAAAAAAAAACAGTTGAGAAAGTGATCATAAATAAGACTCAATGAAAGGATCAGAAACTTTGAAACTTTTGTTTTTTTACCTTTGGTGTGTTTTGCATCTGGTTTAATGCTTGGAAAAGCAAACGAAGATACCATTCTTGATTCATCTGCTGGCTTCTTCTCATTCACACGCTCCAGTAAAACACATGTTGCAGGAGGAGAGAACGACCAAACCGGCGAGGATTCAAGATCGGTTCTTCGAGTTATTGGAGCATGTTGCATCCCCAAAAGCTCTGGATACATCGAACAGAGATCGTCTGTTTTGTCAATACCTGAGGAGGACTCAGAGCTCTGCGATCCGTTAAAAGTGCTAGCTCCGAATTCAGAGCAGGTAGATTTACAAGCCCCTTGCTTTCCCGGTTGAGATGATTCAAGAACCGGTTTAAACAGTGTGCAAGACTTCAAAGGCGACATCTTTGAGCAAGGGGTCAATAGAAGCTCAGACTGAATCTTCCTCCCGAGAACTGGTGAAGACAGTGGTGGCCCTGTGGTTTTCGATGACTCGCCTCCTAAAACACCATCACCACTTGTTTCTTTAGAAGCTTCAAGCGGTTGGTTTGCAGTGGAGTTCCTTTCAGATTTCAGCTTGGAGGCATTCTGATGTTTAAGGAACTCGGATTTGCCCAAGGGTAGTGGTGTCAGAAGAAAGAGTTGTCTACCCTTTTGGACGTTATGATCACCACGCCATGACACGAGAGGAGAAGGAGAGACTAAAGGCTCAAACTGAGTAGGCTCAGGACTCTCAACATCATACAATTCCTCCTCTTCGCTTGGACACACACTGCTTGTGCTGCTCATCAACGACTCTTCTTTCTGATCTTTCGAAAGCAATTCTTCACCGGATATCGCTTCTTGCAATCGAGGAAACCATGGCTGCATATTTCGAAACAGATTTGTTCACTTGTTAGAGCAAAATGTTCAAACACTAGAAGGAAACAAAAGCAGAATCGGTAAAAGAAAATGAAACCTTCAGCGAGGAAAGCATATCGGACAAGACAGATTTAAAAGATTCAACTTCTCTTCTCCCTTGTTTGCTCATGGTTTTAAGCTTTGTGGCCTTCACAACAAGCTCATCAATCTAAAAAAAATTCCAGAAATCATTAGCCATAACTCATAACACAGAGAGCATAGAGATTGACAAATCACGGTTCCTTAACCAAACGAGTTGTTGATCATTGTGAATCAAACAAAGAGACAACAATTTCAAGATAACAACATAAGCTCTCAGATTAAATATCAAAAAGGAAATGACTCAAGCTCCAAGAGTGGCAAACTAGCAAGCACCTGGTGAAGAACAGATGAGATATCAGAATGTACAAGGGAGAGTAAACCAAGTTCACTATCTCCCTCTTCTTCTTCTTCTTCTCTATGTTTCGCTTCATTAACTGAAAAAAATAATCAACCATTTGTATCCTTTACAAAAATTTCGCCAAGTATACAAGAAACTCAAATCGCTGAAAATTTAAGATTGTAGATACCTATTTCTCTAAGAATAAGATCTCCTCTTGTCATATAACGTTCCATTTCCATAGACTATATGATAGGAGCTTGGATTTGCAACAATCTGGATCTGGAGAAGAAGCGAAAGCAAAAACCAATTGGTATCTAGATATTGTGGTATGCTTCAAATGAATGACAATTTTTTCACCAGATTGCGAAGAAAAGTGAGAAATAGAGTTCCAAATTCTCATACACAACTGGAAATGAGGATTCGGAATTGGGAATTGGTGATAGGGATGCTTATCGTGAAGTAAGTCGAGGAAGAAGGAGTATAGAGAAAAGACCTGCTGAGACGGAGAATTAGGTCACGCAGAGGGACGATCTGAGCCGACCAGTCTGGTTGGAATCCGTCGGCGGAGAGAATAGTCGAGGCACCTTCTTAGGGTTTGTAGAAGAAGGCGAAGGCGGGATTTTGAATTTTTTTTTCGGTTTGAAGTTTCGAAGAAGATGACAGCAATGTACAGAGAGAATGAGAGCAAATCGAACTATTTTTTTGTCTTTTGTTTTTCTTTTTTCTTCTGCCGACCAAATTTGTTTTCGCGAGAAAAAAAAATGGAATATCAATTAATTACGCCGAAATTTAGTTTGGGCTCCAAATAGTATTGAGGCCCAATAATATCGGCCTAGCCTGTTACTGTGGAGAAAACATTAAAAAAAAAAAAAAAGATATCAAAATGTTGTTGTTTTTTCTATAAAAGTTGTCGAGATTTTTATTTTTATTTCCAAAACTATAAAAATACGAAAATTATACTTTAAAGATACTATTTATTTCTATTAATATTTATTTTTTTTTCAAAAAAAACTAATGATATTTTTAAAAACATGTCTTAAATTTTACCTATAAAACGTCATCTAGGAAAACGTTATGTACTTCCGCTTTGGATTATGAATTGGTTTTAAAACCGTTGGAAAAAAACTGTATACTTTACACTTTGTTCCAAACTCTTACTGCACATCACCAGCTAAAATTCCCTAGGGACTAGGGCTAACCACATGGTCCGCACACATAATTATTCTTGTAATTTTGGTTTTACATATATATATATCATTATTATAATTAACCCTAAGTTGTAATTAAATAATCAAATTAATTTAAGGTTCTGATTGTTAAGGACTTTTACTGTTAGGACTTTCAAAATAATGACTGTTAAAATTATAATTGTGCTTTTACTTTTTAAATATAGGACTGTGACTTTTAAAAAAATTAAAAGTCTTAAATTCTGACTTTTGAAAAAATCACGTATCATGAACAAAAAAATAGAAGTTAAGACTTTGAGTGTTTTTAGGGACTTTGAGAGATTATAGGAAAGTAAAAGTGTGATTGGTAAAATTAATAACTTTTAAGTCTCTAAAGTGCTCAAAGCCCTAAAAGTCTAAACGCCAATCACTACCTAAATCTATACTCAAGCCACTCCGCTTACCCTATAAATACCCACTTAATCGCTCTCAGTTTCTTCACCAAACTCAAACATAAACAACACTCCAATCTTCTTAAGGCTTAGCAAAATGGCTCTTAGAACCCCCCTTGCCATTTTCCTTGCCTTGAACATCCTCTTCTTCGCCCTAACCGAAGCCGCCCGCTCCGGTTGTTCACCATTGCCATACATTCCCAAGCCTACCCCAAGGTCCCCTACCACTCCTGCCACTCCTTCCATCGAGACATGCCCAAAAGATGCTCTCAAGCTCGGTGTTTGTGTTAAGGCGCTTAACTTGTTGAATGTGACATTAGGTGCTCCTCCGGTTAAGCCATGTTGCAGTCTCATTGATGGTTTGATCGATCTTGAAGCTGCGGTTTGTCTTTGCACCGCGCTTAAAGCTAGCATTCTCGGCATCAACATTAATCTTCCAATCAACCTTAGCTTGCTCCTCAACGTTTGCAGCAGAAAGTCTCCACCTGGCTTCCAATGCCCTTAATTAACTACTCCTTGAGTGTTAATTCTCAAATCATGATCATGCATGAAATGTGCTCAATCTTTTAATTTGTGTTCCTTTATCTTTGTTTTATTCTCCTTTGTTCCTTTTTTACTTTTTTTTTTATTTTCTCTTGTTTGAATTGGTGCGTGAGGATGAGAAGATCCATTAAGAAATGGGTTTGTGTTATTGTAATTTATTTCATTTGTCTTGATAATAAAATAATTTCTTCTTTCAGTGTTTGGAAAAAATGTTTTTATTTCGTTATATCTGGTCCGTGAATATTGGATTTGTTCATGCACACGTGCATGGTGCATATTATGATTATTTACACCAAATGAACAGTATTGAGAAAAGTTACAAAAAAATAACGGTAGTAAGAAGAATTAGTCATGAACACTACTAATTAAGTAATTGTAACTATATATTAAAAAGCCATCAATGGCTTAAGTATTATGCGTGGTCTTCTGTAATTATACTCTATACATAGCAACACGTACGTGCGGGAAATGGGGCTATACGAAAGATTATAAACTATAATAATACCTTAATGTGAACAAGCTAGGTACGTATTTTGAACTGTAATAAATCCGGGTTACTTAAACATGTTGATTAAAGAATCCAAACTGTTTCCGTGGGTGATCTAAATTCAGCCATCACTCACAATTAAAAACTCCACATTAATAAGAGAAAAATGATAAAATCAGATTGGCTGTTTGAAGTAGTAATTACGATTAGAGCCGAGAGGTAACATCCTACAATAATAAGAGAGTTTTATCTCCTTTTACGGGTGTCCACCTAAGCAAATATTCATTAAATATCCACTAAATTGCATTTAATTTATTTAAATTATCATTTAATTGTTATATATTTCTATTTATTATTTTTTAAGATTAATAAAAACTGAATTAAATTCAGAAAACAAAAATTTATTTATTTAAATAAATCAATAAATAAAAAACTTTAGAATACTTTAGAACATCCATTGTTATCATAAATCTTTAATTTATGCATTAGAAGAGAAAGTAAAAATTAAGTAATCATAAATTTCAGGGGTCATATTATAAAACACGAAAAAACTACAAAGATATGCACCTTTAAAAAATCACCATTTGGATTAAACGTTTTTTTCCAAAAGAATTAAAAAAGTATTTTTGTTTTATAACATATAACTATTATCTAAAAAATACAAAATCAATGCTAAAAGTGCATATGAGATAATTGAAATCATAATGGTACTATTAATCTATTATATTGAGGAGATAAGTTTTCCTATTAGATACGAACAAAGAATCGCTTTTAAAAACTCTATAACTATGGTAAAACATTGCATATTTGCATCAAGCAATCTTTAAAAGAAAACATATTCGAAAAATCGTGTGAGGTTATTGTTACCGATTGGAATTATTTTAAAGCTTTAGTAACTTATATTACCGCTATTTTTATTCAGTTAAATTAAAAAAATATATATATATCATAATTAAACCAAATTTTAGCATCAAACCCGCGAAACGCGCGGATCACATTTCTAGTTGGTTTAACGTGCAAGTGGGGGTAGAATAATTGAATAGAGAACAACTGAACAGTTTTAAAAAGAAAATTTTAAATATGCATATAAGTAGGGGTTTATAATTGAGGAAATTTGGACAAATATTATACAAACTTAAAATATTTTAAAAACTAACTTCTCTCTTAAAATGTTTGTAAACTAACTTTTTCAATATCCAAAATTACCAAAATACCTTCAATTTTTCAGATATAAAAAATATTTTATATTAATTTATTCATTTTAAAAAAAAATCCGAAATTAATATTATTTACATTGAAAATTTTGTTTACTGTTATTCTAAAGATTATTCTAAACATTTATTTTTATTTTATTATAAATGAAAAAAAAAGAAAAAAAAATATATTGTCTCAACTTATGTCGCATAATCCCAAATTAACAAGAAAAAAATATTCTAAAAATCTGATTTGAAATTTAAACTATTAGATAAATAAATAACATGAGTTTAACTTTAAAGCATCTCATACATTTTTTAGTGAACAAAAAGTAAAATTTTTCTTTATCACAAAATTTTGAAGATTTTTGGAATTTATGGATATTGGGTGATGTAAAAAAAAATCTTATCATGAAATTTTATAATGAACCACAAGAGAATAGACAAATTATTACTGTTTTTGATATATCTGAAATTAAGATATTTAATATTAAGAAATGTTTTATCAAAAAGATACTTTTTTTGCTTTTTAATTATAATTTAAAAAAAAAAAATAATGGTTTTATTGTCTTTTCTTTTTTTTTTTGTTAAAGGTTTTATTGTCTTTTCACTTATTAAAAAAAATAGTTTTCAAAGATTTTTTAAAAAGGGTTAGTTTTCAAATTAGTAAAAAAATATAGAATATTAAACCAACTTGAAGAGAAGGATGCGGAAATCTAGTGAATATTAAAAAATCTAGATTTAAGAAACAGTGTTTAAAGCTTAAATTTCATGATTTTCGAAATAGATATGAAAACATTGACAATTAAGATGAGAAAAAACAAAAATACAGATAAGAAAAATCATTCAATTGGTTACTGGTCCATTATATAGTAAAAAAAAGATTTGCCATGTTGATTATCATATTATTACAATTCCGTTGAAAGAATAATTAAATTACAGATTTCTCGTATGCCGACCCATGAACCATTTTTTTTTTATATAACTCAGGGAAAATTCAAGGGTAACTCAGAGCTAATCGATCTGTGAACCATCTTAATTTGGCATGTTAGACCTTATGTTTATATCCAAATATTATAAATCAGATACCACTAATATATACACGAAAACTATATTAATATATATTCAGTAAAAGGCTAAAAACAGTATATAACAATTTTGTACATCCTTTTTTAATATGAATCACAGAAACATGCAATTCGAAAGAGAAATGGCATCGATCAGTTTGTCGTTATAATACCTTATATTTAATTCAAAGGTAAATTTGAAAAAAAAACGGGTTCACCCTAAAAAAAATTTCGGTATAAGTGTCCTTTGAATTAAATAAGACATGTTTTATCTTATCAAATTTACCTTTGAATTAAATCCACATATCAAATTCATACTTTATAAGGGTCATCTTGTACGTAACTCCTGTTATAGGGAATGATGTATTAAGTTATTAACTAATCCAGCCAAAAAAAAAAAAAGTAGATTAACAAATGCTAAATGAAGTCATGACCTAAGCTGCATGGAATCGGGAGCGGGTACGAGAAAGCAGAAGCGTTTGAAAGCGGAAAAGCGAGTTTTTAAAAAAAATTAGGAAGCGGGTACGTGGTGGAAGCATATATACATAAATATATATATTAAGTTTTCTTATAGTTTAGTGGTTTAGAGCTTCTACTTTTTCATAGAGGTGGCGAGTTTGAGGTCTCATTTTGCCAAGTTATTTTTTCATTTATCAGTAAGAGCAAAATGGTCATTACAACTTCATCTCTTTCCCAGAGATTTCACGAGGTGAAGCCCTAAAAATGGCGACCATCCACTTTTTAAACATCAAATATCAATTTTACCACATATGTTTGGTGATTTATTCCTAAATATGATAGATCCAACATGAATCATTCAATTTCGAGCAAAAAATTATGAAAAATTCAACATCCGATTTTTTCCCTATTTTTCTACGATTTGTGTGAAATTCCACGGTTGGCCACCGCTGAGCGTTTTGCCACCGCCTAACCAGCCGTGACCGTGTTTTAGAACACAGAATAACTCTACGCCGGTGAGTCGGTGATAGAACTTCTGGATTCACGATTCCGATATATAAAAACACGTTTTCAAATCCGAATCGCTCGCTTCTACCACGTTTCCGATCATCACCTTTCAGGAATCGCGATTCTTTGGCGCTTCCTTAAGCTTCCGGACGATTCCACTTCCGTTTCCGGACGATTCCACTTCCGTTTGCGATTCGGGAGCGTGAAGCGGAGAAAACAAAAAAAAAAAAAAAAAAAAAAAAAAAAAAAAANGAGAATTTAATTTTTATTTCCAAAATATATATATACCACTCAAATTTTAAACTATAAAAATTATGCTTTTTAAGATCAGAGAAAAAAAAAAAAAGAAAGAAAAAAAATGATGTTTTAAGATACTATTTGTTTCTTACTAATATTTGTGTTTTAAAAAAAAAAACGTTAATGATATTTTTAAAACATGTCTTAAAATTTTACCAATTAAACGTTATCTAGGTATTTACTTTCGCTTTGGATTATATATTCTTTTAATTGGTTTAAAACCGTTGGAAAAAAAAACTGAATACTTTAAACTTTGTTCCAAACTCTTGCTGCAGAACGCCAGCTAAAATTCCCTAACCACATGGTCCGCACACGTAAGTATTCTTGTAATTTTGGTTTTACATACATATATCATTATTATAATTAACCCTAAGTTGTAATTAAATAATCAAACTAATTTAAATCTATACTCTTTTGGAGATGCTCTCAAGTTCGGTGTTTGTGTTAAGGCCCTAATTAACTTGTTGAATGTGACATTAGGTGCTCCTCCTGTTAAGCCATGCTGCAGCCACATTGATGGTTTGGTCGATCTTGAAGCTGCGGTTTGTCTTTGCACCGCGCTTAAAGCTATCATTCTCGGCATCAACATTAACCTTCCAATCAACCTTAGCTTGCTCCTCAACGTTTGCAGCAGAAAGTCTCCACCTGGCTTCCAATGCCCTTAACTACTCCTTGAGCGTTAATCCTGAAATTATGATCATGCATGAAATGTGCTCGAACTTTTAATTTGTGTTCCTTTATCTTTGTGTTTTTCTTCTTCGTTCCTTTTTTTTTGTTTTTGCTTCTCTTGTTTGAATTGGTTCATGAGGATGAGGAAGATCCATCAATCCTCAGTTAAGAAATAGGTTTGTGTTGTTGTAATTTATTTCATTTCTCTTGATAAGAAATTTTATCGTTCTTTCAGTGTTAGGGGAAAATATTTTTAATTCGTTATATCTGGTCCGTGAGTATTGGATTTGTTCATGCACAAGTGCATGTTATGAATATCTACACCACATGAAGTCATGAACATTAGTACTAAGAAGAGTTGACAAAAAAAAACACAGTAGTAAGAAGAATTAATTAGTCATGAACACTACTAATTAATTATGCTTACGTTTTATACATAGCAACACGTACGTGCGGGAAATGAGGCTATACCTTAATGAGAACAAGCTACGTATTTTGAACTCTAATGAATCCGGGTTACTTAAACTTGTTTAAAGAATCTAAACTATTTCCGTTGGTGTCTTTTCATTATAATTCAGCTAGCACTCACAATTAAAAAGTCCACATTAATAAGAGAAAATTTGACAAGATCAAACTAGCAGTTTGAAGTATATATGTTACTACTCACGAGAGGTAGCATTGGTTTAACGTACGTGCAAGTGGTGGTAGAACAATTGAATAGAGAACAGAGCCCGATTTGAAAAAGAAAATTTCAAATATGCATATAAGTAATGTTTTAAAAAACGTATTATACTACAAACTAAATATATGTGGCCATAATGTTTCTTGCTAAATCGTTAACAAACTACCGTTTTTTATATGTTAACTATAGCTGTAGCGAGTTTCTCCTATCATGTTTGAGTACTGTCTGCCAAGTGCCAGTATTGTTAGTGCTAAAACGATACGACTAATTTCCAATGAAAAAGCATAACGCAAAAAGATTGAAAACAAAAAAACCAGTTGACTAGCCTCCATACCAAACAGTCAAAAACTTTCCAAATATACGGACGTCATCGTGCAAGTAACATATGAGTCAAGCATCGAAGTAGGGTTAACGAAAACGAAGAAGTTGATGATGCCTGTTCGAGGTGGAATTAACACATTCCCTTAAGCCCGTCACAATTAGTAATATCATGCAAGCCCACCCATTTTCCACTTCTACCTTCTCAAAGAAAATAAAGTACTTGAAGACAAAGATTAAATCCTAGAAAAAAGAAAATAGATCAACACCAGAGAATAATATTTTCAAAAAAAAAAAGTAAAAATATTTGGATGAAGCCGACCTCCTCTCACTATATATTGAAGACCCCTTATTCCTTGGAGATATGTGAGAAAATCCCTACAATCATCACTGGGAGCAGAGAGGCAAAACCTAGCTATAATTCGTCCTTTGTTCTTAGTTTATCTTAGTCTCTTCGTATTCATTTTGGCAAGCCTTGTCGCCGAGTTAAATCACCTGCCCCTTTTTTAATATTTGAATTTTGGTTGATCTAATAGTCTCTCCTAAACCCATATCTCTTGTCTACTACTACTGTGTGATTTTGAGATTCAACAATGCCAACGATGCTTGACACAATGAATTTTCATCTTGATGAAACGATTAATCAATATGTTTACAGCGTTAAGATTTTGGAACTGTGTTCATAGCTTAATTTCATGATTTTCGAAATTGATATGAAAACATTGACAATTAAGATGAGAAAGAAAAAAAATACAGATAAGAAAACTCATTCAATTGGTTATTGTTCCATTATATAGTAAAGAATGATTTGCCATGTTGATTATCAAATTATTACAATTTTGAAAGAATAATTAAACTATAGGATTTCTCCTGTAGCTACGACCCGTGAACCATCTTACTTTGGCATGTTAGACCTTATGTTTATATCCGAATATTATAAATCAGAGACCACTAATACACGGAAAACTATATTAATATAAATTCAGCAAAAGGCTAAAAATAGAACGATTTTTTACATCCTTATATATTCGATATGAATCACAGAAACATGCAATTCGAAAGAGAAATGACATCGATCAGTTTGTCGTCATAACACCTTAGTATAGAATATATTTGGATCTAACAAATTGTAAGCATCTTTTATATATGAATAATCATCTTGAACATGGCTATCTTTTCAGATGGCCTCACAAGTATTTGAAAATAAGATGATTATATTTTTTCCACATATAATTTACCTTTGAATTAAAAATATATAAAACCATCTAATAATTTAATAAGAAACTAAAATTGAAATTACGATTGAGATATGTATATACTAATTATAGAAAAGTCATACTTTAGGGGTCATCTTGTAACCCCTGTTAGAGGGAATGATATTATCTAATCCAGCCAAAAAGATATTTTGAATGTAGAATAACAAATGCTAAATGAAGTTCATGACTTTGTCTTCGCGTGAGATTATGTATATTTATTCATATTTAATCACTATATTAATATTTATTCACTATATGCTAAATGAAGTCACTATATTAAAAGGCTAAAAATAGAACCATTTTTTACATCCTTCTTCGATATGAATCACAGAGATCATGCAATTCGAAAGAGAAATGACATCGATCAGTTTGTCGTTATAACACCTTAGTATAGAATATATTTGGATCTATCAGCTTTTAAACATTTTTTTATATGAATAATTGTCTTGAACATGTACTATCTTTTCAAATGTGTAATTGGCCTCACAAGTATTTGCTAAATGTTAAAATGTTTTTGAAAATAAAATGATTATATTTTTTTTCCACATATCAAATTTACCTTCGAATTAAATATACGTAAAATCACATAATAGTCTAAGAAGAATCTGTAATTGAAATTACGATATAGATATTTATATATTAAGAAAACGTCATACTTTCGAGGGGTCATCTTGTAATTTTTTTTTTTTTGGGTAAAATATGAAAATTTTATACCATTTGAAAATGACAGAAGTTATTTAGATAACTAGAAAACCAGAATACCAAAAAAGGTATAAAAACAGACTTTGAATACAACAGCAAAAACGAACCAACAAAGTAACAAACAATAAGGTAAACACACAAAACAGCAAACCGAGTAAAATCCTGAGAGGAAACACCGATTCCGAACAAAGCCCGGAAATTTGCGCTGCTGCCAAAGTCCCAAACATCTTGTAACCCTTAATTGTTATAGGGAATGATATTAAGTTATTAACTAATCCAGCCAAATATATATTTTTGAATGTAGATTAACAAATGCTAAATGAAGTCATGGCTTTGTCTTTGTGTGAGATTATTATATATAGACTAAATAATCTCTAGAACAATGGTGCTGTTAGTTTAGCCCGTGACAAAGGGATTATGTTCACATGGACAGCGTGAAGGACTAAAAAACAATTAATGCAATTGTAAATTAATATGCATAATTAACTGAACAGCATGACGATGGCGCAAGCATTTACAAAAATACAAGTTTTAATTTTATGGTCATTGTAATGAATATTGTAATTACTCAAGAGTTTCAGAGAAATAAAAGTTTGGTGAGTTGAAAATTTTAAGCATATATTATTAACTTGAGCAAGAGAAATAACTCTAAAATAGTAGTCTATTATAATTATAAATTTTGTAGTTGTTTTAATATATAAAAATTAACCACATCTACTTTCTAAAGCTTTAACTAGTGATTTATATAAGAGAAAAAAAATAACCAGAAATCTAACATTTTTTTTCAAAGCTAACTTTTTTTTCCATCTAATTGATGTGAAACGAAATTTTAAGCAAGTGAGTTGAAACTTGAAAGTGACAAAATTCATTTGATTTTCCGCCAGCAAACTTTGGACAATGACCATAAGTATACTCATATAAAAAATATCATATGATAGTATACGAAAACTTAGTCAACTAATCTTCTTCTTTTTAAAAAAAAAAAAAAAAAAAAAAAAAAAAAAAAAAAAACTTNCTTCTCAATTCTCCCCTTATGAAAACCCTATAAATACCCACTCAACACTCAACATATCTCTCCACCCATCTCAAAGAAAACTAAAAGTACTACTACTACTACTACTACTTCTTTGAGATTTTGTAGCTTTTCCACTTCGCAAAGAAATGGCTCCAAGAACCTCTCTTGCACTCTTCTTTTCTCTCAACCTCCTCTGCTTCACTTACACCACTGCCACGTGCTCCAAGTGCATCCCCACACCAAAGACCCCGACCACGCCAAAGACCCCGACCACGCCAACGACCCCGACCACGCCAACGACCCCGACCACGCCAACGACCCCGACGACACCAACGACCCCGACTACACCAACGACCCCGACCACGCCAACGACCCCGACGACACCAACGACCCCGACCACACCTAGCACAGGGACTTGTCCTAGAGATGCCCTACAGATCGCTGCTTGCGTTAATGTACTCAATCTAGTGGACGTAAGATTGGGAAGCCCACCCGTACAGCCATGTTGCTCCCTCATTCAAGGCTTGGCTGACCTCGAGGCTGCTGTCTGTCTCTGTACCTCTCTCAAGGCTAAGATTCTTGGCATCATCAACCTTAACCTTCCCATCAATCTCAGCGTCCTCCTCAACGTTTGTAGTAGAACAGCTCCAAAGAATTTCCAGTGCGCATAAGTTAAATCTTATGACATATCTAAAATCCATTCCCTATAAAAACCTATGAATGATATCATATGGTTTACGAATGCTTAAACTTGTTACCTTTTCTTCTTGTCCTTTTTTTTTGTTTTTTTGTATTTTTCTTGGCTTGTTTAAAATGATGAACGTACGTTCTCATGCAATAATGAATTATATGGGTTTGTGTGTGTAATCGGCAAGTTTGTACTCCTTTGCTTCATTGTTTCCTCCGTCTCTACTTTGTATTGTTTCTTTTGAATTTGATTAATAAAGTATCAACGGATGTTGTTGTTTATACCTTTTTTTTTTTTTTTTTTTTTTTTTTTTTTTAATTTTTTACCANATACCAGGTTTACATGTCTATAAAAAAACGAAGGTGAACTGATAATACTCTCACTGAAAAAAACATGTTTTATTTATTTCGTTGTAAGCATTGACATATAGCATTCGACCATTGTCGACAAAAGAAAATATCCGAAGACCACTTGAGAAGGAAAAAAAAAAAAAAAAAAACTGGGGAACATCTGGAANACAACATTTTTTTGTTTGCAAGGTAACCAAACCGAACCGAAGTTCTCCACCTTATTTGAGATGTATAAATTCGATCGGTTCTGTAATTCGATTGAACTTTTTCCAAACAAAATATTTGGGTAAAAAATGATGTGAATCAAAAAGTGTACTTGACATGTATAAATTGCGAATGGCTCCTCGTTCAGGAATAGGTAAGAATGGTGGGGAACTTGTTTATCAAACTAGAGATAACTAAAAGTATATACGGTCAGATTATTATTATTTTATTTTTTTCTGAAAAATGAAGATGTAATTAACGCCTACCGCGGGAATCGAACTTGGGATATAGTTAAGTAATCAAAGAACTAGAGTTAAAATAGTAATGCGTACCAAACTACGTAATTTTTTTTTTCATTTAAAAAAGTGTGAATCCATTCACAATTATCGATTTTCAGTAATGCAAACATAAAAAAAAAGGCAGTTGCAGACCATTTTTATGAAGAAAAGTAACTTTGATTCACAATGGATTCTAGTCCACGCCACACATATAGAGTGCTTAATGTACTGATCGACGGAAATATATATGTCACATTTCTTTCATAAACTCTTCCTTCTCTGTTTTATCCAAACGTAAAAACATTACTAATTCAAAGAAGGAAGCAAATAGAATATGTATCTGTAACACCTTCCCAGTATAAAAAAACCAGAACGATATATCATATATCCAGAAACCGATAAGAACAAATTCCTTTTGAAGGCTGAACTAAGGAGGCAGACGAACAGCTTAATTGGACCATCGGGAGATAGAACATATATACGTCACATCTTTTTGTACTTTTTTAACAAGTACTCTACTAATTAATTGATCAAACAAAATAGTGTGAAATTAAATTTATTTGACGTATTCTAGATTATATTATATATTTCATAAACTCTCTTGTGAACAAATTTGGCATTATCAGACTCATCGTTGATTTAAGATTTGAGATGCCTTCATATGCAATCAAACGTTACAGATGTGTTACGTGTACTGTTTACATATAATTATTACATATACTGAAATAATATATGGTTGAACTTCGATCCAGCGGTTATATGAGTTGGGATTTGGATGGATTATAAAGAATATATACATACAAATTGTTCCGTGACAGATACTAATTAACTTCCATTACCAATGTAATATTTATAGACGCGGTTCGCGGAGATAAAAAATATTTAAGGAAAACAAATGATAATGTGGTTTTATTTGATATTAAAATAAATAGAAAACATATATAATGACAAACAAAAACAAAGTTTGTTAAACGAAGTGTTAAAGTTCCCAAGGAAATTAACAGAGTTCAACTCTGTTATTTATGAAGACCTCTCAAGCAAAATCATCTTCAACTTTTACGTCATTTGATCTATTATTGTTTTCTCATCTTCTTACTGATGTATGTTTTTTTATTATTATCTTATGTATTTTCTTATGTATCTCACATTTTATTCTATATTAATAATATAAGCAGATGTTAAAAAAAAAAAAAAAACAAAGTTTGTTGAATAAGAGATATCACTTACTACTGAAAACATATCACTTACTACTGAGTGAAAACATGAGATCCAGCTAGGGTAAATTTACAAAATAAGATGAATTTTGTCCCTTTTTACCCACTTATGTAGGTCGAGAACTTTAATAAAACATATAAATCAAAGAAATATTGTGATCTAATAATGGACTCCCAAGTTGGGAAGAGAAACAACAAAAGCGGGCTTACTCTTAAAACGGATTGTACTTAAAAGGGCCCAAAGTTATAGCCCATACTCGGTTTAAATTGTTTTTGATGGATAACTATCAAATCTCAACATCATTTATCAGCGTTGCGTATACTTAAATTCAAAGCATTCCTTTACATGTTAAGATAATTTTTTATTTCCTTTTAACATCTTCATCTTCCTTTTATAATTTGTCACCCACGATTATAAATGTTAAGATAATTATATTTTGACTAAATAAACAATTAAATGTTTGTGCCATTGCTTAATTTGCTTTAAAAAAAATACATTATCTTGGACATCTGAAGTGACTTCTCTCCTCCAACCACTGTGTTAAAAAGCACTCAAAAACACACTTTTTCTTTCTCCATCACCAAATCTCAAATTTGGTTTCAACTTTCCCCAAATGTGAAAAACCCTAGCTCCCTACCTTTTGAATATCCATTTCCCTACACTGAAGTCATCGAAATGACGACGGTTCCGATGGATATCGTCAACGACTTATTCCTCCGTTTGCCGGCGAAGAGTCTGGTACGTTTCCGCGCCCTCGCCAAGCCGTGTTACCAACTAATCAACAGCCCCGATTTCATCGCCTCGCATCTCAATCGCGTCCTCCGAACCGGCGACCACCTCATGATCCTTCTCAGAGGCGTGCTCCATCTCTACACGGTGGATCTCGATTCGCTAGACACCGTCTCCGACGTCGAGCATCCGATGAAACGCGGCGGTCCGACGGAGGTTTTCGGATCCTGCAACGGCTTGATCGGATTATCAAACTCCCCTACCGATTTAGCGATTTTCAATCCGTCCACTCGGCAAATCCACCGGTTACCTCCTTCGCCTATCGATCTCCCCGAAGGCTCCACCACTCGCGGCTACGTCTTCTACGGGTTGGGATACGATTCCGTCAACGACGACTACAAAATCGTGAGGATGGTTCAGTTCAAGAGAGACTCAGATGACGAGCTCGGTTGCAGTTTCCCTTACGAGGTGAAGGTGTTTAGCTTAAAGAAGAATTCATGGAAGAGAATCGATTCGAATTTCGCCACGATTCAGCTTCTGTTCTACTTCTACTACCATCTCTTATATCGTCGTGGCTATGGCGTTCTTGCTGGTAACAGTCTTCACTGGGTTTTACCTCGAAGGCCTGGTTTGTTTGCGTTTAACATGATGATTAGGTTTGATCTCGCCTTGGAGGAATTCGAAATCGCTCGTCTTCCGGAAGCTGTTATGAACGGCGAGATCGATATTCAGATGGATATAGGTGTGTTAGATGTGTAACTACGATCAGAGACATGTTGATGTTTGGATGATGAGAGAAGATTCTTGGAGTAAGGCCTTCACGGTGATGAAACCGAAGAGCGTGAAATCGTTTGCGTATGTGAGACCTTTGGTTTATTCCAAGGATAGGGGTAAGGTTCTTCTGGAGATAAACAATACGAAGCTTGTGTGGTTTGATGTGGAGAGTAGGAGGCTTAGTACGCTTAGGATTAAGGACTGTCCCAGCTCGTATAGCGCGGAGATCGTTGTGAGCAGCCTCGTTTTGGGATGTAAAGGAGATCTTGCTAACATTAAGCGAAGGAAAGAACAGCGAGCTAAAGAAGCTAGAGAGGCTAAAGTTGTGCAGAACAGTAACAAGAGGTGCGGCTCTCCTGTTCTTGTTATGAGACAAAGCAACTTTGAGCTTATGTGGTGATATTGCATTTGCTCAAGTAGCTTCTTTGTTGTTCATTCTCAGGGATGATTTCTTGTCAAAGGGATTTAAGCTGGTCTTATAAGAGACGAGAGCTAAAGAGGAAGAAGGTAAGTAAAAGTTGGCCATTTGAGAAATCGTGTTTAGTTTCTGATACTACATGTTTATTTACTTTCTCTGTTCTCTTTTGTTGCGGACGAGCATTATTTCATATTCGGGTGGATACGTACATGAGTCAAAGACACAGTTTGTCATAGGTATTGGTTTGATTAGAACATTCCCGAGAAAGTGTTATGAAGTCATCAATCATTAGGATAATAACTTTTGCATGTATCCTTGTCCAAGTGTTTATTGAGAAATTGTCGATCTGCAGACACTCATTGGGTTTGGCTTTCCAGGGCGCGGAGATATACAGGAAGGAAAATACAGTTAGCTGCTACTAAAGCTTGAATACAACAGGAGAATAGTAGTAATAAACAAACTTTGACTTAAGTATCTGTCCTTAGGTTACTTCAGAGGTTACCCAATACATATTAAGTGTTGTTGTTTTTGTAAATGAGTGAAATCTGGAATCTCTCTATTAACTCGTTTGAAGCTTGTTATTATAACTTAATACTATAACTCGTTGTGCTTGCTTTTAGTCTCTGCATAAACTTCAGATGTCAAGGGTTTGTTCTTTTTAAGATCAACTAGGGGATATCCCGGGCTACGCCCGGAGATTTTGTTATAATTTTTTTATTTTTTAATGGTAATAAAATTATTTTTGTATTTGAGCATATAAGTTGTTTACATGTTTTAAAATGCTCTAAGACAAACTCTAAATTGTTAGAAAGTAAAATATATTATTGTCATACAATTGTTAATATAGGTGTTATAGTTGAGAGTTATTGCACTTTTAATATCAATAAAAAAAAAAGGATATGATCTCACCTCCGTGCTCCGCCAAAAGAAATCTGAACATTTGTAGTTAGTTAGCAGCATTTTAATGTCATTAGCTTCACTCATTGGCTTGATAATTTTGGAGAAAAAAGTAGGTATTTTGCTATATTCAAATCCTAAAATTCCACGTGAACATACGTTTTGTTTCTCATTTATCTCATCCGGTTGTATAATTCCTT
>OVBJ01001391.1:0-28878 GCA_900406535.1 Noccaea bulbosa
TTTTGTATCATTTATCAATAAGTAATTTAAATTAATATTATTTATATTTATAATGCTATTTAAGTGATATAATATACTATTTTTCTTGTAATAATTTTATAGTTGTGTAGTTGGCCACATAACCACATATAGTTCGTACATGTAGTCATGCAAAACATATACTTCATGTAGCTAGACATACATTAAATTTGTTCAGATGTTTGAACATGCCGTGGCCTATACTTCGTGTAGCTGGCAAACATTTTTCCTATTTTTATTGATTTATTAAATAAGTTATTAATAAATAAAATTTAGAATAATTTGAAAAAATAAAGTAATTGTTATTTTATAAAAAGAAATTATATATAATGAAATATTATTATTTTATTATTAAGATCAGAAAACAGAAATACTTGAAAATGATATTTTTGTATTTATAGATTAGTTCCCTTTATAGTCATTTTGTAAAACAGAATTAAACATCAAATCATTCATTGAATAGAATAAAAATATACATTTTTATTTTTCTCTTATTTCTAATTAGTATAAGTAAAGTAAAGAGTTTGACAAATAACAATTATATTTAATATAAAAAATTTTGATATAATCAGAATTTCTTAAAAAATTAATGTTCAATTCTAATTGATATACGCAAGTGGACTTCTGAATTTTGATTGTTTTAAAATTTTAAGATATGTGATGTAGTATGGAAAATATGGAAATTTTTTTTTTAAGATGTCCATCTTGTAAAATTAAAGATCTGCAATAAATTGCCACAACTAGTCTCGCATTATTCATATTTTCTAGGAATCAAACTCTGGGTTTGGTGTAGAAACAATAATAAACTTGATCAATCATTAGAACAAAAATGCTTAAAAAAATATATAAAGTATACACTTAAAAGATGTAACCAAAAGTTTTGAAAGTGAAATAAGATTAAATCGGCGGGTCATTCTTTAGTAATAAATATGGTAGATGGATAAACGCAATTGTAAGGAACTAGGTGGTTTCTCCGCGAGTCGCGGGGTTCAATTTTTTATAACAACAATTTGATAAAATTTATTTACTTAGAGGTGAAAAAATCATATTTATTTTCACTTATCATGAAATTAAATATATAAAATCACCAAAATACATTGGTGAAATAAAGAAATCCTAATCATGAAAGTTATCATATTTTTTCTTTGATATACATAACTGTTTGTTTTTCTCAAAAGTTGTTTATAATGTAATTATAAACCATTCATTGTTCAGTTCGAGATCCGTTGACATTCCAAAGCTAGAAGATCATAGCAAACAAACAACAAAAAAAGAGATTCAAAGATTAGGGTTTTCAAATTAAACTAAAGCAAGTAAAATATCCGATCATGCATATAACACATAATAGCCAAGACCTAGACTAACTAAATCTAAATCTAACAGAAGTAAACAACACAAAAAAGTATTAGATTGATTTTATCAAATGTATATATTACTTTTTGTTACTTATGTTAATTTTTTAATATAATAATTATGGTACATCTATGATATATTATGATTATCATGAGGTGCAACACTTGTTGCCTTTAATTACTTTATGGCTTGACCACATGTATCATACAAATTATTCCGCAAATAATTCTCATATTAACCAATAGTCGATTTTTTGTGGTTGAATTATACCACAGTATTTAACATGTGCATAGCTGCTACACGTTTACCAAAATGTGAAACCGGTTTTGTAATGATTTTGGTGGTTAGCTTTCTGAAAAACCTCTCTGAATTATTTTTTGTCTCACACACATTATCATGCACAATGGAAGATGATTACGAGTCAGAGATATTAGGCGTTGTGGTAAAACTTTCGTTCGAGTTGGTTAATTATGCATGTGCTTTTAAAGAACTCTTTTTAAGCCATTTTCATCATGCTGTGATTAAATTCCTTACAATTGCGTTTATCCATCTACCATATTTATTACTAATTTAATCAACAAATCTGAACAACCCTAAACAACCGACATTATTTTTTTTAATTAAAATTAAATAGTTCTTGTGGAAATTTTAAAAACCAATAAATAAATAAATAAATCAGTTCAACAATCATTCAGTGGAAGCAAATAAAAGATTAAATAAATCTAACAACTTAAAACAGTTCAACCAGAAACAATTAAACAATAATCCTATCATCCTTTTCTCCGGGCTCGATTTCGCCATCACACTTTACTTTTACCTGCATCACATAGCAAAAAGAGATGAGTGAATATTATCATAAATACTCAGTGAGCTGATCACTCTGCTTACAGGCCATTTATGCAATTTCTAGACAAATAAAATCTCTTAAATAATTTTCACAATTATTAAAATATTTTTCTATAATTAAACATCTCCAAATAATTATTAAATTATTTTCAAAAATTGAATAATAATATTAAATTATTATTATTAAATTATTTTCAAAAATTGAATAATAATATTAATTAATTATTACTCCAAAAATAATTAGTTAAATTTTTCCAATTAGTCATTTAACTAATTAAATCCACCAAACCGAATTTAACCATTCAATTTTGGAATTCTAATTCAATTAAGTTAAACCGACCGTTAACCGGTCTGTGTCAAACGATGAAACAACCAAGTTTTTTTTAAAAAATAAAATAATAATCAAGTGCGAAAAAACTCAACTAAAACAAACTTCAATAATTAAGTAAATTCAAACGACCAAATTCAAATTCTAAATAATGAAAATACTAGCAACCTAAACACCAGATTTGCAAAACAAATAACTTAAACAAAAACAATTTCTATCTGCTTCATATTAGGGAAAAAGAGATACATAAGTATTTAAGAAATACTTAGTAAGGCAATCATCCCGCCTACAAGCCATTTACGCAATTTAAACACTTTTAATATCATTAATAATTACCACCATTATTAAGTTCACTTCTTACAATTATTAAATAATTTTGCACAATTAATTAATAACTTTTAACCTTTAAAATAATTTCAAAATTAATAAATAATTACCACAATAATTATAATAATTTTCAACACTTGAAATAATTTTCACAAATATTATAAACTATTTTAATTAATTAATTAACCACAAATTAATTAAATTTTTAATTAAACCACTTAATTCCAATTAAACCGAGTTAACCAAATTAAACCACTTAATCAATCTAATTAAATTCAAACGCCAGATAACCGGATTAAACCGGCCAGTGTCGACCGACACACGCTCTGTGTCGCTCGACACCCGGTCGATTGGTGTCGACCGACACCACACTTTGTGTCGTTCGACACCGATCCAGAAGATCGACAGTTCAAACAATTTTCAAGCACAGAAACACAAAAAATAATCGCAATCAAACAACACAATATAAGCAACGAATATCAACACGAAAACCACATAAACTTCACCAGAAACACAATCCAATTTCATAAATCTTCAAATCTACGGACCAACGATCATGCACTCATCTTGACAAAAGATTGAGAGAAGAAAAGAGATGAAGAACAGCTCAGATCAGCCTCAGATCAACCACAAAGTTCCAAAATCTCCCCAAAACTCATAGCTTGTCTTTCTCTCTTAGTTTTCTCGAAAAAGAAAAGGAAAAGCAGCCATTGCATTTTTAATTCGCGACCGGAGGGTTTCCCAAACCCAAACCTTCAAAACCGGATAATTAAATCGACCCGGAATTTGCGATTCGGAATGGTGTCGACCGACACCAGCCAAACATGGCAATTCCAATGTTTACGGATGTTACAAGCGACACCCGATTGGTGTCGTTCGACACCTGACCACTTGGTGTCGACCAACACCAGATTGGTGTCGATCGACACCTGTTCGACAGGTCGATACCAAGTGTGATTCAACAGCACCAAAAACACATAAACAAAATACAATCATCACCAAACACGATTAAACTCACACATCTTCACAAAAATCATCACATAACTCAAGAACAACACCATAAACTCATCAATCAAACCGCAAAATCACAGATCCTAGAAATCACGGACCTACAATCACGGACTCACCTTGATTAAGGATTGAGAAGATGAAAAGAAAGATGAACAACAAGAATCAGCAACCAAAACCTCGAAAATCTCTCCTAAACTCTAAAATCGCCACATAGAACTCTCTGTCTCAAAATATGAGCTCCAAAAACGCGGCTCTATTTTTATTTTCGAGACAATTAGGGTTTTCTCCCTTAAATCGCCCAGAACAGAAACTTAAAACGAACCAAAAATTGATTTTGCGAGCTGGTGTCGACCGACACCAGGCGAAAATCATGTTTTTCGGTTTACAGATGTTATACAACCAAGATTTTTTTAATAATTAATAGGTGCGAAATTATCAAACAATAATAAATAATTTAATTAAATAAATTATCAATATTCAATTCCAAAAATAACATAAAAATGCTATAATCTAAACACCAGATTTCAGTAGACTAACAGCGGAAGCAAATAAAACAATAAACGTAACATCCTATCATCCTCTTCAGTCTTGATTCCGCGATCACACTTTTCTTTTATTTGCATCACTGGAAAAGAGATGCGTAAGTATTATCACATATAGTTAGTGAGGCGATCACTCGGCCTATAGGCCAATTACGCAATTTCCAGATATTTACACAATATTAATAATTTCCATAAATAGTACTCCATCTGTTCTTCTATAAATGGGTTTTTGAAGCTATGCACGCCTATTAAAAAATTATTTAATTTTCTATTTTTTAAAAACAAAACATGTTTATTATCATTTTCAAAACAATTCAACCAATAAAATTTCAGTCTGTAGAATTCAAACAATCAAAATAACAAAATACAATTAATTTCTCAATTGAAATGTGTAAAGACCACATTTATGAACAAATTTTGTTTTCTAAAAGGTATTTTATTAGAGAACAGAGGGAGTAAAATAATTTCTAATAATTATTAAATAATTCCTATAATTAAATAATAATTTTTAACATTTAAAATAATTTTCGTAATTATTTTAAACCACTTGATTAATTTATATAACAATTAAATAATTAATTACCACATTAAATCATTTATTCAATTAAACTGGATTAAACCAAATTAATTTTCGAATTAAACTCAACGAACCAGAACCGGTCAGACATCAGTGTCAACCGACACCAGTTTGGTGCCGCTCGACCACTTGGTGTCGCTCGACATCGAACTCGCAGATCGAGACCCATATACGAAAATCAACACATAAAATACGAAAATACACAAATCCAACACAATAACTCGATCAAAATCACAATCACTTTCTCTGTCAATTACAAGTCTACGATCACGCACTCACCTTGACAAAAGAATTGAAAGGGAGAAAGAGAGATGAACAGCAATAAAACAGCCTCATATCAACCCAAACAGCCTCAGATCAACCCAAACTCTCCATAAATCTACCAAAAACCTCTCAGCTCCTTATTCACTTCTCCATTTTTGAAAAACCACAAAAGAATGCGGCCAACATCTTTTTAACTCGCGACAATTAGGTTTTCCACTTAACCAGCACCAAATTAGACAATTAAATTAAACCGAAAAATGATTTGCCTTACCGGTGTCGACCAACATTACCTTGGCAATTTTTAAAAGACAATTTATGTTTTTCTTGACAGAACATGTTTAAAAATAAATGGATGGTGGAAGTTGTTTTGTCTCTCACTTTTCCTATTTTTTTCACTGTTGACAATCTTTACTTATTCAGTGATAACTAACATGGCTAATTAATATTTATATAAAAAATAAGTTAGGATTTTTTTTTTTTTGAATTGCTAGGATGGTTTGGGCCTTCGGTCTTAGTCCCCACCCCAGACCTAGAGTCAGCTTTTGACTATATCATTTTACTGGTCCTAGTTACTACTCCTGAAACAACCAAACTTTTGTTTTGTTTTCTTTTTAAAAAAAAATTAATTATCAATGCAGAAGTTCTCAAATGAAATCAATAATTAAATAAATCAAATAATGAATTCAACAAATGAATTCAAATACCATAATTAAATTTCAGCAAACTAAACACCAGGTTTGCCATTATTAAAAAGAATAAATCTAGCAACCTAAAAACGATTGTTTGCTACCCACATAAGAATAAGCAATAACAAATTCCTAATTTCCTCATCGTCTCTCGGCCTCATTCCGCGGTGGAACATTCCTGTTACCTGCATCACAATGGAATAGAGATGCATAAGTATTATCATAAATATTTAGTGAGTGGATCACCCTGCCTACAGATCATGTACGTCCACCACCAGACAGTACATCAAACACTAACAACTATAAACACAAGCAGCAATGATCAACAAAAGAAAAAGACTCGTAAAACAATACCTGTTGATCGACGCCCCACCGGTGTCGATCGATGCCCCGCTCGTTGTCGACCGACACCACAAAGGGTGTCGAACGACACTCCACGACATTAGTGTCGACCGACACCTAAAATGGTGTCGATCGACACTCCACCGACACAAAAATCCGAAAACGACAAATCAAGCGCAGAAACACGATCTACGGGTTTTCAACGCCCGAAAACGAATCCAAACATCAAAATCGACATAAACAACTCAAGAACACAACATAAACTCAATATCTCAAGAAATCTCTGGTGATAAACGGACCTACAGTCACGCACTCACCTTAGAAGGATTACAAAGAGGGAAAGAAGATGAAAGTAAGGAAAAACAGCCACAAATCTCTCCAAGAACTCCAGAAATCACCTCAAACTCTCAAAAAATGCCTCTGAAACTTGTTTCTTTGAAAACTGTGCCAAAGAGACGCGGTTACAGTGTTTTATTTGAGACTTAGGGCTTCTTCGCCCAAACTGAACAAAAATCAGACAACTTAAACTGAACCGGTCGATTTTTCCTGAAGCTGGTGTTGATCGACACTACTCCCTGGTGTCGGTCGACACCAATCGACCCGAACCAACTTCAATTACCATTTGATCGACTTAAACCGGAATCGAATCCGATAACCAGTGTCGATCGACACATATCTTCGGTGTTGATCGACACTAGCTATTCAGAAACTTTTTAACATACTTTCTTCAAAATGATTAAACCTTAGACCGACTGTACAACAATTAAGCAAGAACATGTACAATCAATCCTAAATTCACATTTCAAAGAGCATATGTAATCCAATCTCGAATCTCTAATACCGTCTGATACCACTTCTAAAATAATTTTCTGGTTTACGGATGTTACACCTTCCCACCTGAGATTTGAACCGGTGATCTCTCAGACAATTTGCCAATTGAACTAGTTCGTATGGGTAAATAAGTTAGGATTTGAATTCTAAAGAAAGTGAATTTATGGACTATTAGATGAAATGATCTTTCGTGATCATGTGCGTCCAAGGTAAAATTGTGTACTGTTTGTGTAGTGTAGGAAAAATCGATCGTTTATATTTGTGATATAGTATATATATAGATACAATTATCTGTCACGGAATCAACTGTACATTTGTTTGCTATATATTATAAATGCTGCAAGAGACTAGATTTTTATTTTATTTTAGCAAGAGACTAGATTTGTTCTTTAACAAAAAAAAAGAGACTAGATTTGTTTGTCGTTAATGTATGATTAATTATAATTTGTAGTAGGTTAATAATAGTATTTAGTAGTGATGTAACTAATAAAAGAATGAATGGAAAACTAGATAGTGGGTTTGTTGGCACTTTTATCGGTGGATGCATGTGATCGTAATATAATGGAGCTTAGTTTTTTTTTTTTTTTTCTTCACATGCTAACGCGAGTCTTAAAGAATTAAGTTTTAAAAGAGTTTTGCAGCCATTATTTTATGATACATAAAGGCCGGAGCTTTTTGGCTGGACGTCACATGCTAACGCAAGTATTAAAGAATTAATTTTTAAAAGAGTTTTGCAGCCATTATTTTACAATACATGAGAGCACATACAATTGACCATCGTAATTTTTTTAATTTTTTTGGAAAAACAACAAAAAAGAAGAAAAAAGTTTTCCAAAAAAAATAAAAAATAAAAAATAAAAAAAAAACAATCAATCGGAATGGAACACACAAAGAAACTTATCAGAGAAACTCACTCAAATTTTTTTCGAAAAGAGACTCATCATGTTGAGTCTCTACACGTAAATGCTACGTCAGCACACACATAAATAAATGTTTATTTATTTTTTCTTTTTTCTAAAGAAACTTATCTAGTCTCTCTATTGTATATGCTCTAAAAACCAGAGCTTTTTGGTACGGCATAGACGCCCTTTAAATTTTCAGTTAACAATACTTTTTTTTGGAGTAAACATTTTTAAATAAGAGGTGGATATTTAGAGCCTAGTTGGGTTTAATAGCTGCGATTGCATTTTGTTGAAAACTGGTGTATTTGCGAAATACTTACAACTAGTTAACGAGTGCAATAACAGTAAAACAATAAATTAACAATATAATTATATTTTATAATTGTAAAATCATCCAAACTATATAATTTTAATTATTTATAAAGAACTAATTCAGTATAACTTAATAATGGAAAACCATTTGTATCATACATATATTTTATTTTTCTATTTTCACTAAATTGGATAAAATTATAATTTCAATGAACCCTAAACTCTAAGCCCTAAAATCGATTAATATATATTTTAAACTATTTGAGTAATAGGTATCAAATTTATTCATATATTTTACAATTATAATATTAAATTTTTATTTTTCAAAAAATTATTATATATATTCTGATTTTTGATTAAAAAAAAATAATTACTCAACAGCAACTGTCCGCAACCGTCCATAAATGCTTGTGCAAAGCACCTTCTGAATTTTAGAAGTTTAGAGCAGTATGAAATGGTTGAAAGAGTATTTCATTTTATTTTAGAAAGAGAGTAGATTTGTTTGTCCTTAATGTATGATTAATTGTCATTTATAGTAGGATAATAACAGTATTTAGTAGTGATGTAACAAATAAAAGAATGAATGGAATACTAGATAGTGGGTTTGGCCTCTATCGGTAGGTGCATGTGATCATAATAGAATGGAGCTTAGTTTTGTTTTTTTTTCTTCTTCTTCACATGCTAAACGCAAGTCTTAAAGAATTAATTTTTAAAAGAGTTTTGCAGCCATTATTTTACGATACATAAAGGCCATAGCTTTTTGGCAGGACATAGGTGCCCTTTAAATTTTCAGTTAAAAATACTTCTTTGGAGTAAACATTTTTAAATAAGAGGTGGATATTTAAGTCATAACTGGTTTAACCGCTGTGATTGTGGTTGCATATGCAGGAGTTTGCAGAAGCGGACAGTTATGGTTAATAGCTGTGCTCTAAATCTCACTGGGCACTACTTGGGCGCTCAATCCGGGAATAGCGATTTTTGCAAAAATAAAAAATAAATCGAAGAGTAATCGGCAATTATATTTTGTATATTTATTTTCAATAGGTTATATATGTTGGTAATATGCGTAGAAAACATGAAAATATAATTTAGTTCAGTTGTTCTCCTTGTCAATTATCACTAACAGGTCGAGTTCGACGTAAGGTATAAGCGGTTTAAATATTTTCACATTTTATTCATTAAACGTTTTATTCATTAATGAAGATAAATGACGAAATTACCCTTTTCTTCTTCTTCACCTCTGCGAACCAGAAGCCTTGATTGCCGCCGTTTTCAATTATTTTTTTACAGTTCTTGACTTTTTTTCTCTTTTTCTTATGTTTTTTACCTTATAACAATAGATCTACTAACTATTATGTCGATTTCAACTCAAAATCCAGAAAATGATGAATTTTTTTTGAGGTTTCCAAGTTTGTGACCGAGTAAGGCTAAACGCCACAGGAATCCACCTTCCAGCGACCAATCGGCCGAGTAATCGCCTAGAAGGCCGAGATTTAGAACACAGGTTAATGGTATTATTAAGCGTTTTGTACGATTGATGTAGCGGTTGAAAACAAGTGTATTTGCGGGATGCTTACTATAACATCCGGTCCTTGGTGGCGATCGACACCGGTGTTGGCGTCGGATTTCACCCAGAAACATCGTCATTTGGACTAGAGAAATAAGGAGAAAAACCGAGCCGAACCAAACCGAACCAGGCTAAACCGACTTATCCTGATGGGCCGAACCAATGTCTGACGAACCGACTCGAGCTGAGGCCCATCGAAGAAAGTCCACGACTGAAGTTTACCCTAGCTGAAGTCGGCACGAGCAGAAAAGGAAAGTTTACATTTCGTATAGAAGTCAGTTGTAAAAGTCGGTTTCTATTCTCTTATAAATAGGAACCGATAGTCATTATTTTAGGGGAGACTGGGGAGACAAAAATGCATACGCCACAAATTTTGTAGCTCTCGAAACAGCTAATAAAATAACCATAATTTGGATCGAACTCTGTGTCTTTATTCATTGAATTCACGGCTCGTCTCAAAAAACGAACCGAGAAATATTGTACAAATTCGGCTCGCACAATTTGGCGCTAGAAGAAGGGTGTTTACTGAATTCAGACACTAAGACAGTTCGAGAAAAATGACCACTGACGGAGACCAGACCGGAAACGGCTCAACTACCCTACAAGACAAGGAAAATGGGACAGCGAGCCAGATGGAAGCAGAGACGATTGCCGCCCTTCATAGGCGAACTGAAAAGCAAGAAACCTTGAACAGCACACTAACACAAGAGCTCGAAACCTTGCGAGCCCTACTCAAGGAGAAAGAAGTGCGAGGCGCCGCGCGACGCAAAAACTCTAACCCAAAGAATCTAGCATTTGACTCCCCGGTCGACGAAGCAGGAGGAGAAGAAGACGAAGATGTAGAAAAAACTCCAGAGCGAGACGAAACAGAGCCCGGGTCAGACGGTTCGCCACCACACCTTCGAATGAAGAAGCAGAGCCGAAAGGCGAAAGACGCACCACCAACCAAGCCGATTCACATCGATTTGGAGGATCCGATTCCCAGTGACATCACCCCGGAAAAGTTAGCCGAGATCCTGCAAAAAGTACTGCTGAATCAGGGGAAGCCAACCCCGAATGACTCGCCTGGAAACCAAAGCCGGGAGGCCGACACAATCGAACAGGGAATGAATGGTTCGCTAGTCTCGGATCCCACCAGAACACTTGCCGAGGCTATCAAGCGCCTCTTATTGGAGAAGCATACGCCGACGCCAAAGGGTCAACCATCCCGAGGCACGGGAACCTTTAGAAGAAATAGTCGAAGCAAACAGCAAACTTTGAGCCAAGACGAACTGGCTGAGATTCGGGCTCGACTAGAAAAATCGGACAACGAAGCCAAGTTACTCCGATCACAGATCNTAGATCCACAGAGCACTCAGGTCGGCTCCAGAAATCGCTCAGATTTGTGAAGATTCGGAGCATACGTCCTTCTCGACGGAAATAATCGACACGAGGATGATGGACCCGGGGAAGCTGAGCATCCAGAAGTACGACGGTTCGACGAATCCTAAAGATCATATCAATGCATTTCGGGTCGCTCTGAGTCGAGCCTCGTTTCGGAATGCAGAGGAAAAGGACGCCGGGCTCTGCCTACTGTTCGCTGAATATCTGAAGGGTGCGGCCCTGGAGTGGTTCTTAAACCTCGAGCCGAACTCGGTTCATAACTTCCAACAGCTAACGGCTCTCTTCCTTAAACAGTATTCCATGTTCATCGAGAAATCGGCAACGGTGGTCAGTTTGTGGAATATGCGCCAAAGAGAGGGTGAATCGCTTCACAGCTACATGGAACGCTTCAAGACGACGATGTCGAAGGCGAGAACAATCAACGATGAGATCGCCATCGACTCGCTCAAGGAAGGTTTACAGCTATCCTCAGATTTCTGGAAAGAGCTCGCACTCAACAAACCTAAATCAATCTCTGATGCCATTCATCGATTCGGGTTTTCATCCAAAGCGACCGTCAAACCACCGCCTAACCCACCGACACTTCAGCAATAGAAAGACAGCGACCAGCATCATAACCATCGGCGCGGAAGAAATGGTTACATTTTCCACGAAGGACCTAATCTCACCGGGGCGCATAACTATCAAGTTGGCTCGGGCCAACAGATGACTGGCGCAAATCGACCGGGCGCGGGAAGAGGAAGACCGCCGAAGAATTACGTCTGGACGAGGAACCAAAACAATGCGAGCTATGATGGTAAAGCTTACTGCGACTTTCACCAGTGCTATGGGCATATGACCGAAAGATGTCGCCACTTGGAAGCAGAGCTCGCGAAGAAACTACTGAGTGGCGAGCTGAAAGGTGATCTAAAATTAGAAGACCTAGAATGCCCCGAGCCACGAGAAAAGCCAGAACCATCAGATCGACCAACCGACCAACAGCTAAAGTGCGGTAGACGGGATGATTCAGACAGTCCGTCTGGATCGCGGCAAAAGATCTATCTCATACTAGGCGGTTTGCAGTATTGCCCGGGCACGGTGACGTCAATTAAAGCCTTTCAGCGACGAGCCGAAGCAGCGGTTAACTGGTACGGGCCGCCCAAGATCCCGAACATCGAGATCACCTTCACCGAAAATGAAGTCATCAGGATCGACAAGCCGCATGACGACCCACTCGTAATCATGCTCGCCGTCGGTAATTTCGACATAGCTCGGGTCCTGATCGATACAGGGAGCACAGTTGACATAATTTACAGGACCACGCTGTTAAAAATGAGGATCAATATGGATAACGTGAAAATGACGCCAAAGCCGTTAACCGGGTTCGGAGGTGAGACGACGATGTCCATGGGAAATATCGTACTTCCAGTCGAAGCCGGGGGAATAGCACAGATGGTGAACTTTTCCGTCTCGGATAATCCACCGATCTACAATATCATCATGGGCACCCCATGGATAAACTCGATGCGAGCCTTTCCATTTACCTACCATTTGTGCCTCAAGTTTCCTACTCCAACAGGAGTCAAGATCATTCTCGGTTCGCAGAAAGAATCAAGGGTCTGTTTCATGACAAAGCATAAGCTTCGGAATCCGCCACCCGAATTGATCCCGAGGAGAATCGGAAGAAGGTCAAGACAGGCAGAGAGTCGGCAAATGGCCTCGCTAATCTCTTATAGCAATTACAGATCAGCGGCGACATCGAGCCGACCAAAAAGAAGGTGGCCAAAGAGAAGCCGGCCAAAGAAAAGGAAGTCGTTGTTGAAGAACCGAGCTGCGAAGCGATAATATCTGTCTGCATAGACGAGCAGAATCCAGAAAGGTGTGTGGTGATCGGAGCGAACCTAGACGAGGCAATAAAAGAAGAATTGATCTCCTTTTTGAAAGAAAACATTGACGCCTTCGCTTGGACTGCCGAGGACATGCCGGGAATAGATATCAACATCACCTGCCATGAGCTGAATGTCGACCCGACGTTCAAACCGGTGAAACAGAAGGGTTAAAAGCAGTAAACGACGAGGTAGAACGTCTCCTGAAAGTAGGTTCGATCGGCGAGGCAAAATACCCAGAATGGCTCGCTAACCCAGTAGTAGTGAAGAAGAAAAACGGAAAATGGTGAGTTTGCATAGATTTTACGGATCTGAACAAGGCATGTCCGAAAGATAGTTTCCCGCTCCCCCATATCGACAGACTCATAGAAGCAACCGCAGGAAACGAGCTGCTAACTTTCATGGATGTCTTTTCGGGCTATAACCAGATCCGGATGCACCCCGACGACAGAGAGAAGACAGCCTTCCAAACGGAGCGAGGCATCTATTGCTACAAGGTCATGCCGTTTGGACTTAAGAACGCCGGAGCAACATACCAACGGCTCGTGAACAAGATGTTTGCCTCGCAGCTCGGAAAGACGATGGAGGTTTACATTGACGATATGCTGGTTAAATCCCTGAAAAAGGAAGAGTACATGGCGCATCTCTGCGATTGTTTCGAACAGCTGAATTCGCACAACATGAAACTAAATTCAACCAAGTGCCGGTTCGCTGTAACGTCCGGAGAGTTCTTGGGCTATCTGGTTAAATATAGAGGCATCGAAGCAAACCCAAGGCAAATTCAGGCTCTGATCAAAATGAAGTCACCAGAAACGAAGAAGGAAATACAGAAACTAACCGGACGCATCGCCGCTCTCAACCGTTTCATTTCGCTATCCACGGATAAATGTCTCCCCTTCTATGACAGCTTACGAGGGAACAAGAAATTTGAATGGACAGCGAGGTGCGAAGAAGCTTTCCGCGAGCTGAAGACATACTTAGCGAACCCGCCGACATTGGCGAAGCCTGAAGAAGGAGAGCCACTATATTTATACATCGCTGTATCAGTAACGGTGGTCAGCCGAGTCTTGGTCCGTGAAGATCGCGGAAACAAGATACCCCCAAACCGAGAGGCTCGCGCTAACAATCATATTGGCAGCTCGGAAATTACACACGTATTTTCAGTCCCACACGATCATTGTTCTGACGGCGCTACCATTAAGAACGATCCTCCACAGCCCGAGCCAGTCTGGGAGATTAGCCAAGTGGGCAATCGAGCTTAGCGAATATAACATCGAGTATCGAAGCCGAACGAGCGCGAAGTCACAAGTGTTGGCCGACTTCCTCATTGAACTACTATCGGCGCCAACGAAGAACCAAATCCTCCAACTACCTGGTTACTGCACGTCGACGGTTCGTCATCAAAGCAAGGTGCTGGAGTCGGATTTCGACTCACCTCGCCTACAGGCGAAATCTTGGAACAATCGCTTCGCCTCAATTTCGGTGCGACGAATAACGAAGCAGAATACGAAGCCTTGATAGTAGGACTAAGGCTAGCACGAGGGATCGGAGCTCAGGACATCCACGCATATTGCGATTCTCAGCTCATCTCCAACCAGTTCAGCGGAGAGTACGCCACTAAGGACGAAAGAATGGTTGCATATCTCGAGGTCGTCAAAAACCTAGCCGAGCAGTTCGATAAATTCTCCTTGAAACGAATACCGCGAGGCAAAAACACCCAAGCTGATGCTTTGGCGTCGCTAGCTTCGACCTCGAATCCTGACCTAAAAAGGATAATTCCGGTGCAATTCATCGAACATCCAAGTATAGACGTCGGCGAGCCATAGATGTTAATGACGATAGTCGAGTACGAGCCTGGTAACAGCGGCGAACCCGAAGACAACCAACCCGCAGAGATGGACGTAGACGACAATATAGAGTACGACTGCGACAAAGATTGGTTAGGACCAATCCGCGTCTACATAGCAGATGGCGAGGTCCTGGCTGATAAATGGGAGGCTCGCAAATTAAAAGCTCAAGCGGCTCGCTACATTATGATACGAGACAGTGTATTCAAATGGAGACTTTCAGGGCCATTGCTATCATGCGTCGAGGGAAAAGAAGCTCGACGAATAATGGAGGAAGTTCATATCGGCTCGTGCGGAAATCACTCCGGTGGACGAGCCCTGGCAATCAAGATAAAGCGACACGGCTACTACTGGCCAACGATGATCAGCGATTGTGAAAAATACTCAAGAAAATGCGAGAAATGCCAACGTCACGCTCCCACAATACATCAACCTGCCGAGCTTTTATCTTCCATCTCCGCGCCATATCCATTCATGAAATGGTCAATGGATATTGTCGGACCACTACATAAATCGAAGCAAAAAAAATTTTCATGCTCGTCCTAACCGATTACTTCTCCAAATGGGTCGAGGCGGAATCATACGCGAGTATCAAGGACACCCAGGTCGAGCAGTTCATCTGGAAAAACATCATATGCCAGCACGGCGTCCTATACGAGATCGTGACAGATAACGTGTACATATACACTCCCTTTTTGTTGCAGCGCAGTCCACCGTCAACGCATCCCTTTATTCATTGTAACACGGTTCACCGTTAACACAAACGAACAAGATTATTCATCTTCTATTGCAACACGGTTCACGTTAACGCATTTTTCTCTTTGTAATACGGTTCGCCGTTAAAACAAATGAACATCTTGTAACGCGGTTCGTCGCTAACACAATAAGATAAAATTTTGATTGATATTACATCAGTTTAATAATTACACATTCATAACTCGGGATATTCGTAATCTGTCCCGAGCCGAGTGTTGTTGGCCACAACATTCGTTCTTAGACATCTTATCCCAATTCTATATCACGCGCGCGATATATAAATATGATTATTCGTCGTTCGTTCCGACCCGTTAATCACTAGTAGATGAGGATACGGCAAAAACTGGAACAAATTGATCAGAAACCCAATTATCTGAAACACTTCTCGAGCAACATTACATTGGTTTATTATTCGATCGTCACTATTCCGACCCATAACTCATTAATTGGTGAGTTTACAGCCATAAAGTGGAATAAGTTGACATAAGTCCAATCTACTAAACGCTTCGCAGCAACATTGGCTATCTAATCCATCACTGTTTCAGCTCGCGAAAACTGAAATAAGTTAAGTTAAATCCGATGACATTATCTCGACAAACCAAATTAAACCAAATTAATCGCTTAAATTACGGTTTGATCAAAAACGAAATTAAATTAAAAAAAAGGCCAACAAAGCAGCGTATAAAAACATGGGGTTCAATGGGGAGCCTGGTTCGACAATTCCTGAACGGCATGCACAGTTTTCTCAGCAGCACTCTCCAGCCTCGTGCTCGGCTCGTCAGGCTTGTCAGGAATCTCGGGGACTCGGCTCGATGCTTCCGGGACATCAGCTGAAGCCTTCTCGATCAAACTATCAATCCTGGTTGGCGGCTCTTCGACTTCAGCGGGGTCCTCCGGGGCTCGGCTCGTCGATTCCAGGGTCGTTCCAACTGGTATCGCCTCGGGAATCACGACCGACTAGATTCCACTCTGAAATATAGGAGACTCTCTATTAGTACCCCATTGATCGATAATACCAAGACCGAACCGATCAAACCGAGTAACAGTCTCATCTTTAAGATGTTCCTCGGGCGGACCAACGGGGTCCGGAAAGACAACGAGCCGGCCAATCACGCTGGCTAGCAGAGCACTAGCCTCTTGAGCATTCTCAGGATCAGAAGCGACGAGTGCCTGGAGATTAGCAAGCTCGACGTCGAGGTTCGGCGGATCATCACCTCGCATGTCATTGATCAGCTCAATATTGCTCTCAGCCTGAGCGATGCACACGGCTCGCTCGGGCACTCCTTCAAGCCTCTTCAGTTCGGACCTGGCTGATTCGAGAAGATCGGCATATCGGTTGTTCAAGCTGCACTTCACCTTCCTAACCTCAGCCAAGTAGTTGGCGTCCATGATCGATATTTTATCCTGGAGATCGCTGATTGTGGCCTCGAGAGCTTTCTTCTTATTATCGAACTTGAGATTTACGCCGGCCATCCTAGCCGCATCCTCCTGATGCCTGAGGGCCTCGGTTCGCTGCTTAGCTAGCTCCCTCTCATGTCTGGCGGCCCTTTCTTCAGCCCGCTTCGATTCCACAGCTTGCGCCTTCTGCGCGGTTTCGTATAACTACTTCATGTTGTCAGCAGTCTTCTGAAGTTCGTCATGAGCGAACCGATCCGAGCGAGCCCTAGAGTCATAACGCTAGACGACTTTGTTGAAGGACTCCATTAACTGAAAAATATGAAAAAATATATGACTGTGTTTTCCTCACGAGCTGCGCAAACAAAAAAGAAGGGGGAAACTTACCGAGAAAAGATTGGAAGCCGCATTCGCATAGGCCTCACTCTGTAGCAATGTGTCAGGAGGCTGGAGACGAGCCATGGGGGAGCTCTTCGCAAGGAATTTAGCCGCCTCGGCTTTCTGAAGAAACCGCAATTGAGCCGGGTCAAGCTGCGAACCAGAGGAAGCATTCCCCTTAGCCTTCTTTGGAGCCTTCTCTTTCAGCTCGTCCTCTGCATACCTCTTTTTACCTCCCGCCTCGGAAGATTTGCTCAACGACGGTTAGCCGATAGGTTCGGAAGTCCTCTTCTGCTTCCTCCGATTGAGAACCAAGGCCCCAAAATCCTTGGAAGCATTCGAGCGAGCCGGAGAAGGTGGCCTAGGAGAATTCTTCTTCTTCGAAGCCTTCTCCATGGCCACTTTGGCCATTGCCACAGCTTTCCCAACATCCGGAGCCGCATTGATGCTCGTACCTCTCTTCTCGGTAGCTGACTGCATCACCTTTTTACCTTCGGTTTTCGTCTGAGCAACGCCCTGACGAGCCGTCTGTTTGGCCATTGCACAAGCCGCTTCTTCAACTTTCTTCTTCTCTCTCTGCTCCTGGAGCATCCGACGCGCAGATTTCTGCACCATTCTGCTAGGGAATTCGGTCCAATCTGGAACTTTTTCGTCAGAACTGTCAGAGGAGTCGAAGGAGTCGTAAGCCTGGGCTCGGGCGTTTTCGACTCGCTCGAGAGTAAGATCCCTCTCCCAATGGACTTGCAACCCGCGAGCACGATCAAGGAATTCAGAAAGATCTGAGGGACATCGAAACGGCTCGCTAGAAATCGAAATAGTGGCTTCACATCAGCTCGCACCGATTTCCTGCCAACTCTCTTTGACGAACTTTCTCCGTACACTCCCGACCGAGGCGCCACTTATTGGGACGAAGAAGAAATAATTTTCTCAGCCTTCATCTTTGTTTGGAAAACCATCAATGATCTTCTGATTCTTCTTGTTGGAGATGTAGTAGGGAAGCGACTTCTTTCCACTGGAACAAAACTCCAAACGGTTCTGGAGATGATGAATCCTGAGCGGGATGCCGACCTCAAGGACGATCAACCCAATCAGATGCAGCATACCTTGCGGCAGGATCTGACCAAGGGCAAGCCCGTATTTGCCCAGATAATGAAGGATTAGGCTCGGGATAGGAAATTCGACGCCTTCAGAAATATGGAAGCAACGCCGAAGCGTTTTCAAAGACGCCTCGGTGCAAAGCATTGATCCAGGGGGATTCGGAACCGCTTTCATTGGGCCTCGCTTGTTCGCGGCTTTTCTTGGGGCTATACCTTTGGTAGCTCGCTTCTTCGCCCCCTAAGACGAGCCGGCCCCAAAAGCATCAGAAGCCGGATAGTCTAACGCTTCGTCGACCAACGAAAATCTCCTTGGCGCTCGCGAGGAACCGGGCTCGAACAGCCTCGGATGGGCGTTAAGAATTGCCTCATCATCCAACATCTGTTCGATTTTAATCTCCTCCAAGTTATATATTGGATCAAGCAGTATTACGGCTCGACCCAACTGGTCTGGAGTAGAACCCGCCTCGGTACGAAGAAGAGTCAACTCTGCCTCGACCACTCCATCATCAATAACCGGCTCGCGCGCCCCATTTGAACCGTCACGCTGAAAAACCGAAGGGTCATCCACCAGCTGATCGACCTCGGCGTCTCCAGTATACCGAACAGATCGTTTATCTTCTGATTGTGGAGAACTGTGTGAGCCGGCAGAATCAGCTGGCTCGCGATCAGAAAACCGAACAAGGATAGAAGCATCTGAATCACCGGAGTTGTAGGAGCAGTCCTCAGAATGATCTGGCCGAGACGGAAGGAGTGCCACTGTCTGAAGACATCTGGCTCGGAAGGAGATGGATCGGGAAACTTGAAGATTGGCTGGAAAAAAGATCTACCACGACGGCGGAACGAAGAACACAAAGAATATCTTAGAAACGGAAAGAAAAGTAGAGAGAGAGGTTTATACTTTTTTACTCGGTCGAGGAGTGAGAGGCGAGAAGAGAAAAATGAATCCTGGACCTCGTATTTATAGAAGTATTGGCGCGTGGACGCGTCAGCTCGGGAAGATGAAACGGCGCAATCTAACTCCACGCGCTGGCTCGAGGAGACGAAACGGCGTGACCTAATTCCCGCTCAACCTTTAGGGCTTCCGTCAAAAATCGGTGGGCCCAAAGACATTTCGGATTGCAGGCCCATATACCGATAAAGCAACTCGACGCCGTTTTAGTAAAAACAAACAGCGAGGCGATTCTCGGCGAGCTAAGTATATAACAGCAAGTTCCAGCGAAGCAACATTTGGCGAACCAACTTCATCAATCAACTAGCGACTGTTTAAATGACAACGCCTTCCCACCTTCGACTTTTAGCTCGTCACTCTTATACCCAAGACTAACGAGCTGGGGGGCTAACTGTTGGGGTCGGATTTCACCCAAGCCGAACAAAATCGAACCAGGCCAAACCGACTTATCCTGATGGGACGAACCAATATCTGACGAACCGACTCGAGCTGAGGCCCATCGAAGAAAGCCCATGACTGAAGTTTACCCTAGCTGAAGTCGGCACGAGCAGAAAAAGAAAGTTTACATTTCGTATAGAAGTCGGTTGTAAAAGTCGGTTCCTATTCTCTTATAAATAGGAACCGATAGTCATTATTTTAGGGGAGATTGGGGAGACAAAAAGGCATACGCCACAAACTTTGTAGCTCTCGAAACAGCTAATAAAATAACCATCATTTGGATCGAACTCTATGTCTTTATTCATTGAATTCACGGCTCGTTTCAAAAAACGAACCGAGAACTATTGTGCAAATTCGGCTCGCACAACCGGTTACTGGTTTTTCGGCCGATTCGATTTGAGTGATTGCTGGTTTGTCCGGTTTAGGGTTGGAAGCCTTATTTTCTGCGACAAAAACACTGTAGCCGCGCAGAGAAGCTCATTTTTCGAGGCAGCGACTTTTCTGAGAGAAGGAGGTGATTTTCTGAGCGATTTTGGAGTTTGGAGGATCGATCTGAGGCTTGTTCTTCCTAGTTCTTTTTCCTTTGCTCTTTCCAATACGTTTTAAGCTGAGTGTGTGACTGTAGATCCGTTTATCACCAGAGATTTCGTGGTCCATGAGTTTATATTGTTGTTCTTGACCTGTTCTTCGTATTTTAGTGATTTGGATCGTCTATGGGGGTTGAATCCCATTATTTGCGTGTTTATTGATATTTTTCGCACTGTTTCGTTGCTTTTGGTATTGAGGGGTCGAGACAGTGTCAATCGACACCAGTTTGGTGTCGGTCGACACTGAGGAGCTCGTGTCAAGCGACACCTTGCTAGTGTCGATCGACATTGAGCAGGGGTGACGATCAACACGGTGGGGTGTCGATCAACATTGTCGTTCTTTTGCGAATTTGCTGTTTATTGATCATTGATGCTACTATTTATTGCTGTTATTATTTGATGTACTGTCTGGTAGTTGACGTACATGGTCTGTAGGCAGGATGATCCACTCACTAAGTATTTATGAGAATACTTACGCATCTTCATTCCAATGTGATGCAGATAACATGAATGTCCGACCGCGGAATGAGGTCGAGAGATGAAGAGGATGATAGGGTGTTTAATTATTGTTTTATTGTTTAAGTTGTTTATGCAAACCTGGTGTTAGGTTGTTAGATTTATTATATTTCTGGAATTGAATATTGTTGAATTTATTATTTAATTATTTGAATTATTTCTTTGAGTTATGACTTCCGCATTGTTGAGAACTTTAATAGCTATTGAGGATTAATATTTGTGGGAATAGTCTGAGCTATTTAATAAAAAAAAAAAAAAAAAAAAAAAGCTTGGTTGTTTCATTTTGGTATCAGAGCGTATACGGTTGAGGCCAAGTTTATTTGGCGGTTGAGGCCAAGTTGGGCGTCGGTGGTGGCGCGGGCGTCAGTGGTGACGTGGGAGCGGGAGCGTCTCCTAGTGGAGGCGCGGCTCCAGCTCAGTGTCTAGGTGACCAGGTCGTGGGGCTACTGACGCAGTTGTTGGCACGTCTTTCGCGGGCGGTTCCACAGCAGGCTCCGGGTACACTTCCAGTGGCCGGGGCACAGTAGGGTGCTGGTTTTGTTGGCCAATATGTGGCTGCGGGTTTTGTAAGGCTACGGATTTTATGGGGCAGCAGGAGGCTGCAGTTGGTGAGAGTCTGCCTTATCGAAAGATGAGGGGACAGATACAGAGGTTTGCTTTGCATTTATCGTGGGCAGAGTTAGTGAGGCTGGCATTTTCCGTTGAGGCGGGACAGCATGAGCAGGTTGATCCGGTGGTGGATCCGCCTGTGGCTACTCCGTTTGTTCAGAGGAGCCATCAGCAGCAGCATCATTCACGGCAGAGTCGTGTTATCAGTTCTGGCAGAGGCGGCGAGCCTGCGCGGAGCCAGAAGAGGAAGTTAGAGAAAGGTTCTGGAAGTATCCGGAAATTTGGTGATAGTTGTTTTGCGTGTGGGAGCATTGAACACCAGGTGGCAGACTGTCCCAGGAGGGAGGCAGATCCAGAGGCCAAGGTGTGCTTTCATTGCAGAGGGCAGGGGCATACCAGGCAGATGTGTCCCACGTTGCAGCCGTTAGCAGTAGTAGAGTTTGAGCCAGTAGAGGCTAAGTCCGAGTCGCAGATCGCAGCGGTGCAGCCGTTGGGTCAGAGTGGAGCGGCGCCGAGAGAGTATTTCGGCAGAGGGTGGCCAGACTAGTCAGTCCGGGCAGATTGCAGGTAAAATTCTTGACTTAGACTTGTAAATTCTTAGTGGTAAAATTTTGGTGATGTCTGTTTCTTTTGTTTTACTGTGATAGATATAAGGTTCTAAACACTTGTAGTTATGTAAGAACATTGTTAGTGAACGGCGTTGGGTCTTAAGTGGATAGACTCAAGAGCATTTAAATGTTTCTTTATTTTGGAGCGTGCCAAGTGTAGCGGCATTCGGAGCAGCGCTAGTGAGCGTTGGAGTTTAGTCAAGGGGACCAGTGGAGGGTTCCTAGCTTTTATTGTTGTGTTAGAGCAATTAGAGATAGGAGTACGGGGTAGTCAATACCAGAAGTTTTGGTCATTAGTTCGGTGGAGCTGTATGACGTCTTTTGGGGATGGAACGATTGGAGTATTACTGAGTTCATCTGAATTGCTTTCGAGGCAGAGTGGGCTCCGAGCGTGTTTTCGGAGGTTGGGGTTCCAGGGAGTGAAACCAACTCCTTGAAGTGTTATGTCTCGGCTAGGCAAGTTGAGCATATGGTTAAGCAAGTAGCGAGGCATATGGCTACGATCTTTTCAGAGTTTAGCGATGTGGTGACTATCAAAGAGTCCAAAGATATCGAGGATATACGAGTCGTTGAGGAGCTCGATGAGTTCCGATGAGCATGAAGCTCGTTTGGCGTTAGTTATGGAAAGGTTGTAGGAGCAGAAGTTGTATGCTAAGTGGAGCAAGTGTAGTTTCTGGCAGCGATAGTTGGTTTTTCTGGATCATGTGTTTTTGCAGAGGAAGTTCCTGTAGATCCGGAAGGGTTTGAGACTATCAAGGTTTAGGTTTAGATTGAATTATACTACCGGGATCAGAAGAGTTCTGGGTTATTAGAGTACTACAGGAGTTTGTTAAAAAGGTTTTACGAGCGTGTCTTAACCAATGATGAGGTTGACGGGCAAAGATTTGCCGTTTGTGTCATTGCCAGAGAGCGAAGAGAGCTTTGAGAAGCTTAAAGAGTGTTGAGTAGTACTCCAGTGTTGGCATTACCCGAGTCGGGGAAGCCTTGCATAGTGTACACATTCGTCGCAAGAGTTGGTCTAAGAGTTGAGCGTCGAGTCCTTAGCAGACTACGACCTAGAGTTTATCTATCATCCAAGCGAGGTTTTAGGTGGGAGTTGCGTTTGGTCGGCGAAGAGTCGAATCATCTAAGAGCATGATGATGATGCCTTGGTGAGCGTGTTTTGCACGTTGTGTCGTGGTGCTTTTTCAGAGGAGCTTTTGGACTTAGAGACAGTGGATCAGGCGGATCTACTTAGTAGAATTAGAATGGCTCAGCGGAGTAAGGATAAACTCTTTGGTGCATCGTGAGCAGGTGGCTCAAAGTATCAGGTCTCATCGAATGGGACGTCTTTGGTGTGTAGTCGGGTTTGTGTACCCGAGGTTGATGAGTTGAGACATGAGGTTTTTGAGAGGCTCATGCGGGCAATTCATCCAGGTGCGACTAAGATGTACAGTGGTCTCAGGAGGTGTGATCACTGTGCCAAGATGAAGAGAGTTGGAGCAGTTTTTGGTTGCGGAGTGCAACACATGTTTCGTCAGTTAAGGCAGAGCATTAGTGTTCTGCATAATGGAAGTGAAATTTTATCACGATGGTTTTCGTGATGGGAGTACCTATTGGATGGATTTGTGATGTTTGTTGTGAGTTGTTTTACAAAGTTAGCACATTTTTTGGTCATTGAAAAGGCAGATGAGCTGCTATTTTGGCCGGGAAATGGTGCGAAAGGTTTTAAGGCTGCGTGGTGTGTCAGCCAGCATTGTGTTGGACAGGGATCCGCGTTGTGTTTCGAGTTTCGCCTCAGAGTTTGGATGGCATTTTAGACAGAGTTGGATACTAAGGTGTGTGTGTTTGGTTTATCGTTACAGTCAGAGGAGTAGTCAGAGAGGATTATCCCGACTTCTAAAGTTTTGTTCAGGCTGCGTGTGTGGTTTAAGATGGCCATTGGACGGGTCCTCTGTGTCTGGCAGTGTTGTCACAACAAAATTTATCAGGAAACGGCAGGGAAGGTTTGTGTTTTGTGACTGAACATAAAAATGACTCAAGTTATGCAGAGGAGTTACGCCATTGGGCAGAGACGAAAGTTTGATTTTCAGGATTTGGAGTTAGAGTGTATCTCAAGATGGCTATGTGCAGAGATCTTAACAGGTCCGTAGCATAGATCAAACTGAGGGCACGGTTTGTGGTTCTGTTCCGGTGGTGGGACGAGTTGGGCCAGTAGCGTATCAGCTTGACTTACTTGGGTTTATGAGGGTTGTTGGTAAGGTTTTTCATGTGGTGTTCTTGAGGAAATGTTTTTATCCTTTAGAGGAGTTAATGGCTAAGATTTCAGGGAAGCTTAGGCCAGATTTTTTGGTTTTGTGAAGATTCTCGAGAGGAGAGTCAAGGTTCTGCGGAACAAGAAAGTGTCTTTGTGAGAGTCTTTTGGGACTGTAGCAGTTTAGAGAATGGAAACTTGAGGCAAGGATGAAGTTGGATTTCAGAAAATGTTCGACTAGTAGGTCGATGAGTTAGTTCTTCATCTTTGTGGTTTCGGTTTGTTAGCCTTGGGCTATGTGGTTGTTGTGGTTTATGTATTTTCATTCGTGGTACGAAATACATTGTTAGAGATTTATAAGATGGAGTTTTCCTTATAAATCTGGGTTCGAATGTTACAGGTTGTGTTGACCAATTTTTGGTCATGTTATAGTTCTAGTCGGTTATGTTATAGGCGTTTCGTTTATTATTCTTTACATTTAGGAGATTATTTTCTCCTGCAGACCTATCTGAGACGGCGGGTGCTCGGATGGGTGGTGGCGGACTTATCTGCAGATAGGCGCCGCGGTTTATTTTGTAGACTTATTTGGGGCTAGCAACCCCAATATAAGTGGGAAGATTGAGATCTCCGTGCAGCCTTACCTGGGATTATCTACCTCAGGAAAAGTGCTTGCAGACTTATACTTGGTATAAGGGTGCTGCTTACTAGTGGCTGACGAGTCACGAAGTGAGTATCAAGAGGTGGTGGATCTCTTAAGAGAGAGAAGTGTGTCTCTTGCATTTATATGGGTATTGTGACGGTGGTGTCATGGTACAAATATTGTGACGGTGGTGTCAAGGTATGGATATTTGTGACGGTGATGTCACGGTACAGATATTGTGACGGTGGGGTCACGGTATAGATATTTGTGGCGGTGGTGTCACGGTATCGAGTTAAAGAGTAATGAATGTCTAGAAACGTGCTTATAACATAGGATTATATGTGAGTCTCTGAGATCAGTGGTGGATCTCTTGTGATTGGCCAGTAGAGGGCCGGGTTTTGTCGTCTTAGATAGACGTGTTTGTTGGGATTCGAGGACGAATCCAGTTAAGTGGGGGAGAATTGTAACATCTGTGAACCAAATTGTTGTTTTGGAGGTGGTAATGGGAGATACTAGGTATTCGGGAGTAGCTTGCACATGCTCTAGAGGTGCGAATTGAGGATTGGCTGTGCATGTTCTTGTTTGGTTGTTGTGCAGTCGGTCTAANATTGGCCAGTAGAGGGCCGGGTTTTGTCGTCTTAGATAGACGTGTTTGTTGGGATTCGAGGACGAATCCAGTTAAGTGGGGGAGAATTGTAACATCTGTGAACCAAATTGTTGTTTTGGAGGTGGTAATGGGAGATACTAGGTATTCGGGAGTAGCTTGCACATGCTCTAGAGGTGCGAATTGAGGATTGGCTGTGCATGTTCTTGTTTGGTTGTTGTGCAGTCGGTCTAAGGTTCAAATATTTTGAAGAAAGTGTGTAAAAAGCTTCTGAATAGCTAGTGTCGATCGACACCCAGAGGTAGTGTCGATCGACACTGGTTTGAGACATCAATTCCGGTTTAAGTCGATTGAGCGTGAATTGTAGTTTGGGTCGAGTGGTGTCGACCGACACCAAGGAGTGGTGTCGATCGACACCGGTTATTGGTTTTTCGGCCTGCTCGATTTGAGTGATTGCTGGTTTGTCCGGTTTAGGGTTGGAAGCCCTATATTCTGCGACAAAACACTGTAGCCATGCAGATAAGCTCATTTTTTGAGGCAGAGACTTTTCTGAGAGAAGGAGGCAATTTTCTGAGCGGTTTTGGAGTTTGGAGGATTGATCTGAGGCTTGTTCTTCTTCCTTTGCTCTTTCCAATCCGTTCTAAGATGAGTGCGTGATTGTAGGTCCGTTTATCATCAGAGATTTCATGGTCCATGAGTTTATATTGTTGTTCTTAAGCTGTTCTTCGTATTTTGGTGATTTGGATCGTCTATGGTGGTTGAACCCCATTGTTTGCGTGTTTATTGATATTTTCGCACTGTTTCGTTGCTTTTGGTATTGAAGTGTCGGGACAGTGTCGATCGACACCAGTTTGGTGTCGGTCGACACTGAGAGCTCGTGTCGAGCGACACCTTGCTGGTGTCGAGCGACACCTTGCTGGTGTCGATCGACATTGAGCTGGGTGGCGATCGACACGGTGGGGTGTCGATCGACACTATCGTTCTTTTGCGAGTTTGCTGTTTATTGATCATTGATGCTGCTGTTTATTGCTGTTATTATTTGATGTACTTTCTGGTGGTTGACGTACATGGACTGTAGGCAGGATGATCCACTCACTAAGTATTTATGATAATATTTACGCATCTTCATTCCAATGTGATGCAGGTAACTGGAATGTCCGACCGCGGAATGAGGTTGAGAGATGAAGAGGATGATAGGGTGTTTAATTATTGTTTTATTGTTTAAGTTGTTTATGCAAATCTGGTGTTAGGTTGTTAGATTTATTATATTTCTGGAATTTAATATTGTTGAATTTATTATTTAATTATTTGAATTATTTTTTTGAGTTATGACTTCCGCATTGTTGAGAACTTTAATAGCTGCTGAGAATTAATATTTGTGGAAATATTAGTCTGAACTATTTAATTTTTTTTTTTTAAAAGCTTGATTGTTTCACTTACTGAAACAACCAAGCTTCTTTTTTTAATTTAATAAATCTAAATGCATAAATTCTCAATAAAGACAAACTTCAATAATTCAATAAATAATTTAAATCATTTAAAACAACAATATTCAAATCCATAAACAATATTAAAATACTAACAATCTAAACACCAGGTTTGTATAACAACTTAAACAATAAAGCAATAAGTATAAACTCTATCATCCTCTCTTCGATCCGGTTTCGCGATCACACTTTCTTTTTACCTGCATCACATTGGAATGAAGATGCGTAAATATTTAGTAAATACTTAGTGAGACAATCACCTCGTCTACAGACCAATTACGGTATTTTCCAGATAATTTCACAATAATAATAATTCACCAAATTATTAAAATACTTTTCTTAATTATTAAATCATTTTCACAATTAAATAATAATTTCTCATCACCCATATAATTACCGCATATATTTTTAACCATTTAAATAATTACCATAATTATTTAAAACTATTTAAATAATTACTACAGTATTTTAAACCACTTAAATAAATTTCCACAATATTAAACCCCATTAATAATTTCTATAATTATTAAATTACTTTCTCATAATTATTAATTAATTATCATACTTAAATAATATTTTTAACATTTATAATAATTTTCATAATTATTTAAAACCACTTTAAATAATTAAATCCACCTTTTAATAATTAAATACAAATTAAATCAATTAATTTCAATTAAATCGAGTAAACCAGATTTAAACTATCAATTAAATCAATTTGTCAAATAACCGGATTAAACTGGACCTGTGTGTCGACACCACATAAGCTTGCTTCTTTGTATTGTCGACATCTGTTAATTTGCGTGTCAAATTTAAACGGTCAATTTCTATATAAACGTATTGACTGCTGGTTATTATAGAGACACCAACAACACAAACTCGTAACAATTAAAATTACCGCATGAACTAAGTCATCAATTCCATCAAAACTGCGTACGGTATGAGTTTAACAATTAACAGCATGCATAGGCCAGTTTCAGAAAGAAAAAAAAAAAGACAACATCAACAGCAGGTTTCTCGGGAGGCAAGACGACATCGTTGACCAGGTAACTTGAACTTCGGTTCTAGGCTGCTTGCGTGTTTTTGGGCTGAGAGGATGTCAGCGCCCAGATTAATGCATTTTGGCGAATTTGATTTATTGAACGCTATCTGCTGGTAACCACACAGCCAATTTTTCCCGACAAATCTTAACCCTTTGAAACTTTGAGCAGGACATATTCATGAATTTTAATCCATCACCTTGGAGTTTGACATAAATGATATCCGACATTCCATTGGGGCCAGTAAATAAAAAATTGTGTAAAGTAGCATAGAAGTGAATTGGGAGTAGGGCTTTACTCACATACAAAGGAAAATGGAAAAAGAAAGAAAAAATGTTCCAAGTGAAAAAAAGCTGAATGACGCAGGTTCAGTAATAAAAAGGGCCTGATGGAATGAGTGTCAACGGTTTCGTGATCAAGAATCCATTGATGAGACTGCATGTTTGTATTCAATCAAAGTTAACGGATCAGTCGATGTAAGTTTGGAGGTGTGAATCTCATGTTGTCTTCGAGTCAAACGCAGAACAAAAGTCACATAAG
>OVBJ01001392.1:0-28877 GCA_900406535.1 Noccaea bulbosa
TTACCATTAAACTGATTATATATTCATTTATATATATATGTGTAGAAATCTTGTATATTGAAAAAACAATTTGTATAAAAAATTGTATCAATAATTTTGAATATTATTTATATGAGTATTCGATTCTTAAAATGTTTTATAATAAATAAGTTTTACATAATATATGTTTTTAAATGAAAGTATATTATCAATTGGTTATATATTAATACAAAAAATAAATATGTTAACAAATCTTATATAGGAAAATAAATTCTATAATTAATTTCAAAATATCTATATCAATATTCAATTTTTAAACTATTTTATAATAATTGTTTTATCTATTGTGTATGTTGTTTAGTGGAAGATACATGCAAATTTTTCATATTTGTAACCAAGTAAAAAATAGTGTATCAATGGCATTGTATGTAAATATTCTAGTAAATAATGTCTTTTTTATATTAGTCTTGAAAGTGATTTTGGTGATGACACATCAGCATGACAAAATTGTTAATAATACATGGGACAAAGGTTATTTTTAAAAATTGATTCTCTTTTAATATATAAGGGATTTTCAAAACAAACATTTGATTAGTTTTAACGATGGGTTTAGATTCAAGAGCATTACACTCAAATATAGTGACATGATAAAAATACTAAAGGCAAACTCTGAGTTAGTATATTTACATGTTGTTTATGGGACATGAAGTACATTATAGCCTAAGGAAGCATCGTCAAATTAATTATAACAATAATATTGTATAACTTTTTCAAATAAAAGTATTGATATAACATTACATATATTATATGTGGCCACTGTATATATTGCGAGATTCCTCTTCGTTATCACATTTGCGTCTAACCTATACCAGTTCAATAAATTGTATAATCGTTAATTTTCAGCGACATCAAATATTCGTTAAAATTTGCATATTGCTAAAGTTGACCAATCACCAAACCCTAAAGGAGTTAATGTTTTGCATCAAAAACAAGGTTTGAGTAGCTGTTTCTATCTAGTACTTACCAGAATATAAGATTTTTTAGACTTTTAATACAAATTAAAAAATATTTATTGTTTAACAATAAATGATTTTTTTTTTTAATCAAACTACTTTTTAATAAATATTAACCAATAGAGTTTCAAGAATTCAATTGCTTTTAAATAATGGTTCTTAAAGTTTGTAAAAAGCATCTTAAAAATTCTAAAACATCTTATATTCTGGAACAAGAAAAAATTCTACAACATCCTATATTCTGGAACGGAGGAAATATTTATTTATTTGTTAAAGTATAAAGTTATTAACTGAAAACCGCAAGCACAGAACATATGCTTTTCCCCAACACATTCAACTACTTTCCCCAAAGTAAACAGAAAAACAAAAAAAAAGTAAGAACAAAGCATTAGCATATTACATTACAGATAAACATTAAAACAAAGAAAATCAGTATAAAGAAAGAAAGTAAAAAGCTAAGGTGCAAAGAACACCTACCAATCACAAATTCTTATAGGTTTAGTCGTTTTTCGTTTGATTCTGTATTTGGATGAGATGTTTTAAAACTCGGATTTCTAGTTCAACGAATATTTTCATCCACTATATAAATTACAATAATTAAATATGTACACATATTAAATCGAAAAAGTATAAACATGTACATCCTGTAAATATCTATATCTCTAGATATAATAGACAATAATTATTTGATTGCCTTGAATTGATCTTAGTTGGAATACATTTTTTTGTAAGTTGTAACCAAAAAATAAACATCAAACTTAAATGGTTGTAGCTGATGAATGCATTAAGTAATTCGCTTACTGACAAGCCTTTTTGGGGGGTTTTTGCCTTTTAATTTGGTCATACACTTTGATCTGATCTAATTATGCGTATTTAGGTTTTATGTAAAAAAAAAATTTGGTCATGAGGATTGTTATGTGTTTCAAAATAGAGTGGTCCAGTATATAAATGGATAATTTCTTCATGTTCTAAATAACCATTCAAATATATACATTATAGTAGGTTTTAAATGGTGCGCCGTTGAAATGTATTAGTTTTTTAGGCAAAGGAAGAAGAGTGTTATTGTGAAAACTAAATTTAGTCTACGATAAATTGTTTCTCGTCCGAAAGATAAAAGCACATACAATAGAGAGACTAGATGAGTTTCTTTAGCAAAAAAGAAAAAAATAAATAAAATATTTATCTACGTGTGCGCTGACATGGCATCTACGTGGAGAGACTCAACGTGATGAGTCTCTTCCCGAAGAAGTTTTGAGTGAGTTTCTCTGACAAGTTTCTACACATGTCATAACCCGATTGGTTGTTTTATTTTTTTTATTTTTTTTCGAAAAATCATTTTTTTCCTTCTTCTTTTTTTTTTCAAATTTTTTTAAAAAACCATGATTGTCTCTCCATTGTGGTCCAGTTATTACCTTTCAAACCCATAGTTATATTCTATGGCACTTTGTACTTGTTATCTACAAACGGAATCAAAGCCTGACTTTCGGCGACTGTTCCGTGCAACTGGAAATAGTATTTCTTTCAGTACATATTAAAAATTTAAAAAAAAATAAAAAATACACATGAAACAAAAAAAATTGACCACCTCAATTTCAGGATCTACAGTGACGTTCATGTGACACAAATCGTCTAACTTAAGATTTGCTCTCAGAACTTATCATTATTAACCCTTCAATTAAATTATTTCCCACGTTATTTAAGTCATATTAGTATTAATTATAAAAGTAACTTCTGGAATATTAGAACGAGTACAGTCTTCAGTAACGCATTACAGTAGTAATTGGTTGCTTTAACAAGAGTTAGCATGTTCTTAGTTTGAGACATTATGATACATGAAGTGAGTTTATAGACTGAAAGTTGACAAACACAAAAAGAGGATTATAACTTAGAGTGATTATAATCCATTATTATAAATGGATTATAGACATTATGATACATTATAACTTAGAGTTGACATTATGATACATGAAGTGAGTTTATAGACATTATTATAAATGGAAATGATGAGCCATTTTCACTACAGAGTTCATAACTTACTCTGTAAATAAGTATATCCAAGAGTGATTATGTATACACACTACTATAATCAGTTTATTTCAAATAATGACTAATCGTCTAAAATCAAATAAGTGTGGTAGTATAATTAATGACGAATATAGCATCCAACAAACTCCTAAAACGATTTTCTTTTTTATGCAATCACATTTTTAACCAAGAAATTTTATTTTCAAGTGACAATTGCAAACTTTGAGACTAATATGATTACGACCCGTTATAATCGACAATAAAAATTAGTTAATCATGTAAATGAGTTACGTGCGCATTTCATTTATTTATTTTCTCCGAATCCTTTTGGGATAGTGTAGATAATGATGAAATCTTTTCTTATGAAAAGTTATATACTTCATGTTATATATATCATTATAATATCAAAAAACTATAGTGATACATATAGAATATATATAGCTACGTTAATCATTCGACTGTTCACCCCTTTACAGCTTAAATCAGCAAAAGTTCAATACTTTACAGCTTCAATATATCACAACTCGATGAAAACATCCAATTCTATATATGTATATACGATATATTATTCAACAACCACAAAACTGATATAAATCTCAAATTATCACATTCTTCTTCTTGATTGTAATTATTATCTTTAGTCACGGTTCGTTTGTTTCTTTATAAATATTGTGTCCTGGACCTCCTGGTAAAGATCGGGCTACACAAAGTTGCTTTATCCCACACGCGTGTAACATTTGTTAGTTATCATGAGCTATTTTTAACAAATTTAATTAACTACATGAAAAATTAATGATTTTTTGAAAATTTATTATGAGTATTTTTGATTGATACAGTTTTCATATAAACTATTTGCATTAAATGCAACTGAACAATTATGGAAAAGGATTCGATGATAAAAAAAAAAAAAAAAAATTAAAATGATTGATGTTGTGATTTCCATCGTAAGAAATTAGTATTGCTGATGCAAATGTTGCCACCAAATAGATGTACGTAGTGGTGTAGAAGTTATTATAGCAACAGTCTAATAGACTAATACGTATCACATATGCACACCATACTGATGTTTCAACATTATTTCATTTAATTTTTAACAAAAAAAAAAAAAAAAAAAAAAANAAAAAAAAAAAAAAACATGATTTCATTTTGGATATACTAATAATATATTGACGGTATCATAATTAAATTAAGTAAACAAAGCAATCGATAACACGGTGAAGAGTATCGTACATAATCTTAGTGAATCAACTCGTTTTGTACAATGTGATATTTTGTTGGGTTTATATATCATTTCATGCATCTTTTTCTTGAGTGGATTCAATATTTTTTGTTTTTTTTTTGTGAAGCTCGTGATTTCTTGCCGGGAAAGTAGCATGAAGTAACAAAACCAAATCTTTAACTTGAAAGTCTTAAATGAATCAAGTAATAGCCACGTGCCCTACTTGTCGTTTCCCGCGCTCCGCGTCTGAGCAGTTTTTTCTCCGACAAATCAATTTTATTTATTTTTGTGTTTTGAGAATTTCAATGTCTGAAACTAAATTTAACTAGAGTTAAATTTGAGGTTTGGACATTAAATGTACTCAAGTTTGGACAAACTCACCCCATGTACACTATTACCTTAAATGATCCGTACATTTCGGATCGATAACTTTATTTCACGTTATTGTAGAACCTTACTTTATTTTTTTTTTTTGGGAAAATCACATTTTTAACATTCGTGGCAAGTGCTAACACTTCAAACCTTAGAGATATTTCACTAACATTTCAAACCTTCAAACCGACTATATTTACATCAAAAAACCTCAAAATTAGCTTTTGACCGGAATTATTCGGTTATCAACCGGTCAAAAATGATAAAATGTTTTCTTAACTTTTTCTAATTGTTATTTTTGTTTAATCAATATACAAAAATATATTAAAAAAAAAAATTAGCTTTTTCTTCCCTCACGTCCTTGAAGCTCAAAGACCATAGATGGAGCATATCATTAGGGAAGAGTAAAAACGTGAAATGGAAACCGAAAAACATAGAAGATTTTCGTTAGAGCTTCTGAAACAAAGGCTAAATTGAAACTGAGAGAAAATGAGAATATGTGTTCTTGATTGAAGAACCCTAAATTTTGTCCCCTTTCATTTTACTCACCATTGTTGTCGGATTTGCTTCCTTTTCCAGTGGGTTTTACCCAATTATGCTAGATTCACAATCCAATATTCAATTTCGAAGTAAAAATCCATAAAAATGTTTGAATCAATTGGGAGGAAAAATTTGTTTATCCTTCATCTAAACTTCAATTTTGTGTTTCGGTTCCTCTGGTATTGTTGTTCTATGTGCATAGAGAGACTTTATCCCTCCCTCCTTCTCCTTAATTTTTGTATAGAAATTGATTTTTGGTTTGGAAAATTTGGAACCATCGTCGGAGAACACCTAACGAAGGAAAGAAGAAGATTTTGTTTTATTGTTCTTTTGTTTATTGATCTTTAAAAGTAAAATAATAATTAAGATTTTAAAAATAAAAGTGAATTGACATGCCATTATTTTGACCGGATACCGACTAATTATTTTCAATTTTTTGGTGATGCAAACTTATAAGCTAATTTAAGGGTTTTAGGTGCAAATATAATTGGTTTGAAGGTTTAAAGTGTACGTGAAATAACTTAAATGTTTAAAGTGCTAGCTTTTGTCACTTTGAAAGTTAAAAATGCGATTTTCCTTTTTTTTTTTTTCTTCATATAAACAGTAGTATTCGAAACCAAAATAAAAAAATCTTCGTTTAAGAATAAGAAAGTATATAGTAGTATCATGTAGTTTTTAGGGTGAATTAGGTGAATATTCATATTGGGTTTCATAATAGAGGATATAGCCATATGGTTTCAGAAATTGCAAATGGTATAAAAGTGCATGTGAATTTACGGCAATGGGCTTATGGAATTGGGCTGGAACGGGTGGATGACTGACGGTGATGTCAGCAGATGGAAACACAAGACCACAAAACTTCCTCCTACATGAACCATTTTATCACCATTTTTCGGACCACATGATTTTACCGAAGCACGGAGCTTCCTCCTACTGTCTTTGAATTTTGAAGTTCACCCTCTCTTCTCCGTTCCTTGGCTACTCAGACAACCGGTTTCTATACGAGACAAACCATTTTTTTTTCATTTCTTATTTGAAGGCCATTATGGGTAATATTGCAGAAAATATGTCTTGTACTCTAGCTAAGAGAAAGATATGGCTATTCTCGTTGTCCAATATGATTATTTAGTGCAAGATCCCTAGTTTTTACCACCAACAAAAAAAAAAAAAGTATTTTTACTCAAAAAAAAAACAAAACAAAACAAAAAAACAAACAATAAAGAAGTAACAGAAACCTGGTCGATTTAAAATAAGCCTTTTTCATATAAAGAAAAAACATGGCTTTTATTTGGGCTAAAGCCTGAGCCCAAACTCTGAACCTCAGGAAGCAAAGAGGCTTCGGTTTGGCCGTTAATAACACGTCACACAGCCGTTAATCTACGCGCCATAACGATCTCTCTTCTCTCCGGTTCTCCAAATCTACCTTCAGAGTCAAGCGCGTTGATTTTACGCTCCTCTGGTTTCAGGGCTCAGAGAAGAGAAGCCATGGTTTGATCCTTAATCAACTCAGTCCGATCAAAATCCAAATCCTTTTATTTTTAATCAAATTCCGTTGCTCTGTATTTGCAAATCCATCTCTTGTAGCATTTCATGAATCTTCTCGACTTGAGGGTGCGAGAGATCACCAGAGATGAATCCGCACACTCTGTTTTCAACTTCAATGGAGCTTTCACCAGCCATCTTCTTCACACCAGTCCCTTTCATCGTCTTCCTCATCATCCTCGACTCGTCCCACCTTCCTAAATCCGCATATAAATTCGCCAAAAGCATATAGTTACCGTTGTTATTCGGTTCCAACTTAATCAGCTGACTCAAAGCTCTCTCTCCAAGCTCAAGATCATGATGAACATTTGAAGCAGCAAGCAGAGATCCACATATTGCAGCATTAGCCTCAAAGGGCATGGTTTCCGAAACTTCTTCCGCTTCTCGGAGCTTACCGGCTCGTCCTAGCAAATCAATCATGCATCCGTAATGCTCAATGTTGGGTTGAATCCCGTATTCCGATCTCATTGACCTAAACAAACGTTTTCCAAGATCAACCCAACCAACATGGCTGCAAGCTGAAAGGATTGCAATGAAAGTAACACCGTTCGGTTTCACTCCATCTTTAACCATACGGTTAAACATCGCTAAGGCTTCAGCTCCTAGCCCGTGAGTAGCCAGACCAGTGATCATAGTCGTCCAAGTAACAACATTTCTCTCGTTAACACTCTCAAACTCCTCCAACGCCTTTGTTATATTCCCTGATTTCGCATACATATCGATGACCGCGTTGTTCAACGAAACCGCTCTGTTCATCCCTCGGTGATCAATGTAGCTACATACTCTTTCACCCAATTCAAGTGAACCAAGATCAGCACAAGCTGAGAGTGCAGCCAAAAGCGTGACTTCGTCTGGCTCGACATTCTCCATCAGCATTCTCTGAAACGCTTCAATGGCTTCGCTAGCTCTTCCACTCTTGGCATATCCAGAGATCACACAAGTCCAAGAAACCGCATTTCTCACCCAAGACGGCATCATTTCCAGCAAACCCTTTGCTTCATCCATCAAACCCATTTTTCCGTAACCAGCTAATAACGCATTCCAAACGGTCACGTCTCTCACGCGCATTCCATCGAACACTTTACGCGCATCTCTCATACCACCACACGCACAATACATCTGAATCAAACTTGTAACAACGTGGACACTGGAATCGAATCCGAAAACCACCGTCTGTGCATGAATCTGCCTCCCGAGCCAAACATCAGATAACCTAACAACAATTCTCAACACAAACGGGAAAGTAAAAGTGTCAGGCTTCGAGCACAAAGTCCAAAACTTTCTGTAAACTAAAACCGCAGTTGAGTGCGCATTGGGTTCGTCGACGAGAGACAAAGCTCTGATCATGGTGTTGTGGAGATAAGTATTGGGTAATGGCTGGTGGGTAAATACAGAGTAAGCATATCGGAGATGTCCAGAATTTGAACATGCCTCGACGAATTTGGCAACGATGAGGTTGTCTCTGTTTAAACCGGTTATGATCATAGAACAATGAGCTTGCTTCAATGTTTTGAGGTTGGTTCCATGGATTTTCAGGGAGGAAAGGAACCAGTTTATGCCCGAGACAGTGGATATTCGTCGAATTTGCATAGCGAGTGGTGGATGTAGCTGCCATGGGCTTAAGCTCGTGAATGTGATTCGTTGCCACATTCTACTATCGTTTGACTATAATGAAGAAAATTGAGTTTAAGCACTCAGGGCTAACTAATTTCATGAAAGCAACATTTTTTTCTTATATAAGGGATTAATAAAAATAAAACTGATACTCTGACTTCAAAATGGCATAATTCATAAACCACTAGAAAAAGAAAAGAAAAAACACAAATTTGGTTTTTTCTTATATAAGGGATTAATAAAAATAAAACTGATTACTCTGACTTCAAAATGGCATAATTCATAAACCAATTTCATGAAAGCAACATTTTTGGAATGGCATAATTCATAAGCCACTAGAAAAAGAAAAAAAAATCACAAGTTTGGAATTATTTATATTTAAATGACAAATCTTATGTTTATTCAAACATGAATTTTAAAAAAATAATTAAAATCTACTGTTATTTGGACGAATGATTCCAGCAACATAATTATTTTATTTTTTTAAAAATAATTAAAATAATTAAGCACTCAGGGCTAACTAATTTCATGAAAGCAACATTTCTTTCTTATATAAGGGATTAATAAAAATAAAACTGATTATTCTGACTTCAAAATGGCATAATTCATAAACCACTAGAAAAAAAAAGTAATCACAAATTTGGAATGATTTATATTTAAATGACAAATCTTATGTTGTTTTTTTGGAAAAAAATAAAGGCTACTGTTATTGGACTAATGATATGAAAATATACTTTGAAATCCAATGTTATGAAAAATATTTTAAGCAATATTAGAGTTTACTATTTTAGTTGATTTTTTAGTTAAAAACACAAATATCATTCATACGGATTATGCTTGCTTTCGGTTTATAAGCCCAACCCTACACATTTGCATTCAGGTACTCCAACAACTGAAACAACACACACGTTCACCTATAGAAGTAGATAGATATATAGCTGGATACGAACAAACACACATAGGTTTCACTATCATAATCAAATTCGGATGGCTGAGAACACGACGAGTCCATAGAAACAAGTCATATGGAGAAATTCGCGGGTTGTAGCACGCTTCTCATATCGTTTGAAGAGCTCATCGCATAAGTCCGGTCCAAGATAAGCTTCGACCATAGAACGAATAGCAGTTTGAACCAGATTGGACCTGGCTCGTCCGTACGCAGCCGGATCTTTCTTCCACTCTTCTTTTTTCTCATCCGTGTGATCAATGGTTGTCATGTATTCCAATTTCTCTATCTTGAAACCGCCGATACGGTCAAATCCGGCTGCCACTTCCTCCGGGCTTCTCATGTACGTTGGAATGTTGAAACCGTCTCTTGTTTCTTCATCTATCAAACCCTTTTTATCCAAATAAACATTAATTTAAAACCTTTAATCTATTAGCCAGCAATATATTTCAGCTGATTTGTGGAAAACAAACAATGAATTATTATACATGGGCGGTGAAAAAGATATTTTTCACAATTTGCAATAAATTAAGAAATTAGATCTTATATCTCTCTCTACACGAAAAATTAATTTTGCAAGAGTATAGAAGTATATGTTTTTTTAAAAGAATTTACATTAAAAATATAAGACTGTTATTTGTGAAATGAAAACAAAAGTTTAAAAGGACAAATCATTTAAAAGTTTATAAAAATTGAAAGTGGCATTTTAGCGGAAAACAAGTGAAAAGAGAAGCTAATAATAAAGTCAAAACTCTCATATAAACGTTATATAAGAAAACAAAAAAAAAAAACAAAAACAAAAACAAAAACATATAAGAAAAAACCAAAAAACAAAAAAAGTAACGGATTAGCAAGTTAATTGGTAAAAAGTAATCGGCACAACCACCGATTCTGCCGTTACTTCTTTACCAATTAATGCAAAAGTCAGAAAGGTCCATATGTTGACCTCATGTTTTTAACGGTTATGCAATGAAAACATGGAAGATACGATGCATATACACAAATTAGCAACCTGCCTACCCACACGTGTGAATATGTATAGATTTACCTCATCTACTAAATCTTGCCAAGCTTGTTCCATGGTAGTTGTGAGAGGATGTTTGGCTCGAGAATCTTGGTCTCCAATTTGACTAACTGAGCCTGAAGGACGACCAGCCATTAACACAAACAACACTCCTCCTTTCACCATTTCTTCTTTCCGACACTTCAAGAAATCATCCAAATCTTTGTCTGATTGCTCTGCGAACGCATCAACCACTTCTTTCTTTGCTCCTTCGATCCAAGTCCTCCCTTTGTTCCACGTTTTCGATCCTTTCTCCAACACTTTCTCCGGTATCTACAATATCCAAAAATTCATGAGAAAATCGATCTATTTCTCAGTGCGCATTTTAGAAAACGGTTTTGATATATGGTGTTATTTGGCTGATGGACATTCTTCATAGCAGATATCAATCTAATGATTTTTCTAATAATATATATATGGATAATAATTACCTTAATAGTTTTACAAAAAAAAAAAAAAGTTACCTTCAATAAAAAACGTTATAATGTAAAAAGTTTTCGAGTATGTATTAGACCTGAGAGAGCCAATGTAAAGCACTTAAGCTCACGGCGACATGGATCGTTCCTTTCGGGAAAAGCCGATCATAAAACGAGCCAGCGACGCCGCCGGCGAAATACGTAGACGATTCGATTTTCTGTTTCTCTGTCAACAGTTTAAACAACATGTTGAAGTCATTAGAAGGCAAATCACAGAAGAAAGCCTCAAACTCCGGCAATCCACTACCGTACACCGTCTTAAATCCTCGCCGTAAAGTGTCAACCACCGTATCGACAGTATTGAAAGTGTTGGAGCCGGTGGCGCAGCCAAGGTCGGCTACTCTGATGATCGGAAATGTGTGGTCGTTGTCGGGGGAGAAGATGAGTTTGATGGATTGGAGAGATGAGATAAGAAGTGGTTTGCTTAAGTTAATAGCTAAAGCTTGGCTATCGGAATTGTTGACGTAGCTGAGGTCACCTTCGCCGCCTTGCATACATAGTACACGGTGGAGACTGGTGGTGGTCCAGTCTTTCGCCGGCATCGGAAGGCTTGGTGACTCCATTAGTGGTTTTTTTCTTTTTCTTCTATTGGATATTGTAAAAGAGACAAAGAAAGAGAGAAATTTTGGTTTTGGACTTAATGGTTAGAAGTAGAAGACTTATTAGATGAGGCCTCGTATTTATACTCAACGCGTATATACATATACTGACATAGATACACACACATTCATGCATAGTTATTTTCTTTTTAACAAGCTATAGCTAGTAAGGAGATAAATGATAAACTCTTAAAAAATAAAAAATAAAAAATAAAAAATAAAAAGGAGATAAATAAATTAATTAAAGGATGATGCAAATTGTGGACCACTAAATTTCATTTTGAAATTCAACAAAAAAAATACTTCATTTGTTGAATTTATATTTTATTTCTGTCAAGCCAATGCATTTGATAAGGTAACTGTCAAAACAACTCACTAAAAAAAAAAAAGGTAACTGTCAAAACAAAAAAAGATTAGTGTGGTCAGGTGTCATCCATACACCCACAAAAACAAAATATTAACGTAACTGTGACAATGCCCTTGAGAATATTTAACTTATTAATAGGCACTTTGAAGTTTGAATGTCTTCAACAGTGCCCTTATGTGATATTGTTATGTACATACATATACACGTTGTGGTCAATGTTTAATAGAAAGGAAATGGGCAGTTACGTTTTTACATTATATGTAGCGTTATCTATGAACGTCTTTGTCTCTCTGCTCTAGATTCTTTCCTCATTTGATTATTTTATATGACTATTTTTTCTATCTTTTAAGGTTTATTTTTATTCTTCTAGAAAAGGATCTAGGTTCATTTTTTTTTTTTTTTTTTTTTTTTNTATATCTAGGTTCTTTATTTATCCATCCTTATCTTCGTCACTTTATCTATGAATTGCTTTAAGTAGAGAGCTTATGAACATAAGTAGTATAACGATTTCGTGGACGTCTTATATTCTTATCTGTAACACTGTAAATTAAATTGGTTTGCACCAAATGTGTATCTAATACAGAAACTGAATGAAACGTACTCAAAATCACTTCATACTTATATAGGTAGAGTTATTTCCATTAAAGTATTTTCTTTGGTTGGTCGAGTAACAAATTTATCAAAATGGGAAATTCGAATTAGCAAAAGACAGTGAACAAATAGATGTAAAACATCAACCACCAATGTACACCATTCAAAAAAAAAAAAAAAAAAAAAAANGAATTAGGAAGATTTTGAATGGTGTACATTGGTGGTTGATGTTTTACATCTATTGTTCACTGTCTTTTGCTTTTTGAAATTAAAATGTATTGGATTTTCTGATTGGTTATCATTTATATATATATATATATATAAAAATATATATTTCGATGAACCTCGTTGTCTGTTACAACTTGGACATCAATTTCTTTCTCGTCGCTGAAACTTTGTAACATATTCTTATTACGAGTTTCAAATCAATTTGAGAAGACAACTTGCATTCGTTATCTGTTTTTTAAATCATGGCTTCTACTTCTTTTACCAAAAATATTTTGTACTTTGGAAACTCTGGTTTGGTGTAATTTGTGTCTATGCTCGCTTTCCAGTTCATAGAAGCTGGAATGCGGTGTAGTATTTGGTTCTGTCATTTAAATAAAATTTAATTTGCATTTGTGACTAGTGGATTTGTTCTTCAACTATCTCGTTCTTTTAGATTTTGGTTCGGACATAAATTTCGATTCCACAATATATATATATTTTTTTTGGTTTTCTTAATTGAGAACGGTAACAAATTCAGATCAACATTCACTAATCCACTGCGTTTCGGTCTGTCCAAATCGATATAGTGATCCAAACGATTTTCCGGTTTGTTTCTCGGCTCGGAACTAAAAACATTGATCGCTAAACGCAACCATCGGTACAAACTAATACCTAAAAAGAAATTAAAGTAAAAGTACTTCGCGTAAAACAACTTTTAGAGAAAATGGACCTTTGACTACGGAGGGTTTAGAAGGTGAAGTGGTCCTTCATTACACCTATATAGAGAGAGTGAGAGTTGTCAATATCCTCTTTTTAATCTATGGTCCGAATTCCCACTTGCTTCCACCAAAATTTTCTATAAAAATAGTGTATAACCCTATCTGAGCACTTCTAATGACTTAGGCATGCATGACGCAGACTTCTCCATGGGGAAATAATACTTATATAATACACGTATACACCAAAAAGATTTGTAGTATTCTTTATATTTATTGAAAGTGCTTTAAAATGTACTTTTTTTTGTTAAAAACTTTAAAATGTACATTTAAAATAAATATCTTGAACCCCACACTTAATTTCATTACTTTCATCAAATATTATTCCAAGAATGGTTGTTCCACTTCATATCGCCAAGTTAAATTTCAGTGAAGTGGACGATGATATCACCATATGCTAATTAAAGGGAGTAAGTTTAGGCAAACAAAAGCAAGAAATCATTTGAAAAGAAAGCTAAGCTGTGGCGTAAATGAGTTTAATTTCTTATTATTGTCAATAAGTCACATATCCATATGATATATGCGTAATGCGTCGCTAGTGTCTACTAATGATCGAAATGAATCGTAGAGAAATCAGTTGAGTTTTTAGCTATCGTCCTTTACTGAGTAAATGGGATATATATGCTTTATCTAAGGTATAGCAGTTGCCAAGCCGCAAGTATTTGGGTGAGATATATAGGAACTGTTAATTATAGAGATTCTAACCATGTTTCATTATATCATAACTAGAAATTTATCCACGCCATGCATGTTAAAACTATACCAAGTTTTAAATTTTATTAATTTAATTTAACTATAAATATTTTTATTTAATTTTAAAAATCTTATTATTATACTAATGATCTACAATATTTGTTCGTATAGTGATATTAATTCTGAAATTTTTAAAAATAATTATTTTAACTATCCACTCTTCTCTACACTATCACCTAATCCTAAATTTTATAAGTATACTTTGAATATTATTTTTATATACATGAATTATCTTTACTCGATCTTTATGATCCGCTTTAATTCATACGTAATATTCTTGCATATTCTATATATAGACAAATGAACAAAATTTTATATACAAATTTGTAAATAGATTTTATAAATACTTAGTTATTATTAATTTTCTTTGGATCTTCGAATACTAACATTCATTTCTTTTATTGGGAATTGTTCTTTAAACATGAAAATGTGAATAGCTACATTGAATGCAGAAACTGAAAAGTTAAAAATATTTTATTTTCTAAATGTCACGTGACAACATCACAAAAGACAAAAAAGCTAACGTGTCAGAAGAAAAGATAATGATATCATCTTATTATAATATAGACTAGGCTAATTTCCGCGCATACGCGCTGTTGTTTCCTATAAATATCTTTAATAAAAATAATAAAATACTTATCTCTTAATATTACTACGTATCTAATTATCATATCAATCATTATACATATAGTGATACATATATATAATAGGGTATGATATCTAAATTTATCGACTAATGCATTGTCTATATTTTTTGTGTATACATTTTTCTCATTTTAGCATAATTTAAGTGTATATAGATCGACAAAGATGAATTTGTTAAATGAACCATTTACGTGTCATTTTAGAAAATGAATTTTACACGAGTTACAATGAGTAGAGAAGAATATATCAAAAGTTGAATTAGTTTTATTAAACTTTTGAATTTATTTTTTGGTTAAAATAAAAATTATGTGACATATATATAATATATCACATTCTTATGTATTCAAATATCACAAATATGGAGAGGGTTGGCCAAAATTATGTGACATATATCACATTCTTATGTATTCAAATATCACAAATATGGAGAGGGTTGGCCTCCTTTCATATACAATAGAAACTCTATAAATTAATAATGTTGGAGCTATGATATTTTATTAATTTAACTAATTATTGATTTATCGAAAGATTATTTGGATCAAAAACTTAGTATGAGACCGAAAAACTCTATAAGTTTATCGAGTTAGTAATTTATCAAGTATTAATTTATAAAAAAATTAATGTATAAGATTTAAAAAACTAAACAAAAAAACTTAGCCTTATCCAGAAAAGAAAAAAGAAAAAACACTAAAAAAATCTTTTAATTCACGTGAAACAAAAAGGAGCTCAATTTCTGAGACTAGCTGGCTCAGAGGCGTTTCTCTGCTCAGAAGTACTCCCACATCAGTTTCCCAAAACCATTTTACTTCTTATTCAAAACACCTACTACAATTTAAATCCAATTAAACAAAATATATAAATATAAAATAGCATGTTACTTAAGAAAATACATAACATACAGTAGTAAAAAGACCAAAACCTAGAAAAATTAAAAATTTATAACCAATATCTACAGCTTGTAATTCCTATATACAGAACACTCAAATTATAATTTAAACACATAAATGTCGAGTAAAAATTTCTGATGATATGTGTCCTCAGAAAATTTCCGGCGAAGTGCCGATAAATTTGTGAGAAACGTTTTCTCTAAAAAGTTGTCCAAAATTTCTGAACTTGTTTTTTTTCGAAAATCTTAAAGTATATCATCAAAAATGTGTAAAACAAAATTTCCCAAAAAATATCAAAATTTAATTAAACCACAACTAGTTAGTACCCATTCGTGATAGAAGAACGTTTATCTTAGCTCGCCAAACTATATTGTATGATGATGATTACAAGTTCCATAATAACTATGCGTTTTTGAGAAAAAAAAAATGGACTGTATTCACATGACTTAAGAATTTTTTTTGTCACAAGTACTATCCAATTAAATCATGATGTAATTAGAAATTGATTAAACCAAAGAGCTGACTTTTGTTTTGGTCCATTTGAATACCCAAAAAAAAAATCTATAGGTTACATCTCTCCTTTCTATATATTGAAATTTATCCTGAATTATTAAAAAAACAAAAGCGACCCACACCGTACAAAATAAACATTGTTACATCAGAAGGAAAAGACTCTCTATCACATCAAAGTCGAGTGATTCGTTTTTTCCGAGGTGGGAACACCAAAGGCGTAGTGGACCGGTTTAAATCCATGACTGATGCATGCCTACCTTTTCACTATGATTTTTTAGTTAATAATACTTAATATCAAGTGGGAACCATAAAAGTTAAGCCTTATCTGGTTGAACCGTTTCATAACTACCAACCAGTCTACCGCCACCAACTATTAACACTGGAAATCGCATATGCTCTTCGAACTGACACTAAAGTTGAAAAATCGGTAAGTCGATGACCGGATAATTATTTAGACTTATGATTTCAATGGTCTAGCGACATTGTTTGATTAAATACAAAAGTAATGTCCAAAAAAAATAAATCGAAATATAATATGGAACAAAATGTTACAAGTTCTGGGACTCTATGAATGTCTTAGCCTCATACCATGTACGACATAGTGTTCCAAATTCTTGCATCAAATGAAATTTAGACACGAAGACAACACGAGATTTAAAGAGCGGATGTATGTACATATTTCGGATGACAATTTTATTGGTCCATCATATTGCGGCAATAGGTTATAGTATAGATTCTTTCACTATTCTATGAATATATGTCACATACTTTTTGTTTTGTTTATCAAAAAAAAAAAAAATGTCACATACTTTTTTTAATCACCATTACAAATTACATAAATAGTCGTATATATGACTTAACAACATCTGAACATCACCATATAAACTTGTTCAAAAAAAAAACCACCATATAATTAATTAGAGCTCAAAACCATGATATTTCTTTTAAAAAAACATTTTCAGTCACTTTACACCGAACCAGTTAAATATTTATTTTCGACCTCGAGTACTCTTTTTGTTCATATGTATATCACATTAATTTGAAAACCAAGTTCATATCCCATTCTTGACACCGCAAGAAAAAATCTTTAATAAGTATATATACGCATCTCTCTGATAAAGTGAGAGATTACCGTGAAAATTCTATTCATTTTTGGGGGTAGATGATTGGAATTGCGTGCTAAAAAACCGCGACTAATCACATCCCCAATACCATCTAACTTTAAGAAAAAGAAAGAGATAAAATCTCTATAAAGTAATAATGTCGGGACTTTGAAAATTTATTATCTTATAGAGATATTACTTTATCAATAAAATAAATATTTATTAATTTACAAAAATAATTTTTTTAATTCATAATCTTTGAAAATTATTCTTCATTTGATATTGTATTAAAAATTTAGAAACAAAATTATATGTTAATTTAACATGCATAAACTTGAAATTATGATTAAATCATTTAGATATCGTAAGAAAACATATATTATTAGCTTAAAATATTTATATAAAATTTGATACATGATAAAAGTTAAAGTTTATAAAAAAATATAGTTATTAATATTGATAATGAAGTTGAAAATAGTACAATGATATTTTTGATTGTATTGTATTTAAACATAAAACAAATAAATAATGTGTTTAGAACATATTTAACAATTTTAGATACGTATAAAAATTGCATTATGAGTTTTCTNAAATTAAAAGTTTATAAAAAAATATAGTTATTAATATTGATAATGAAGTTGAAAATAGTACAATGATATTTTTGATTGTATTGTATTTAAACATAAAACAAATAAATAATGTGTTTAGAACATATTTAACAATTTTAGATACGTATAAAAATTGCATTATGAGTTTTCTGTATAATAAAAAGTTAGAGATAAACTTAAATTCATAGTTTAATAAATTTTAGTAGGCATATATATGTATAGTTATATATAATTATTACTTTAACTTATTATTGGGACCATATTTTTACATAGGAATTTCAAAAATATTATTATCTTATCATCTTATCGCATGTTGTTTATTTTTACATTGGCCCGAGTTAGGACCGGAGAAATTTATTATCTTATAGTGATTATTATTTTATCGAGTATTATTTTATAGAGGTTCTACTGTATATAGAAATCTATACGAACGTATTCTGATTAGCTATAGGTATAGAGTGAGAGTGGGGTCGATAGAACCCTACGAAGCACGTTATGAACAATCGGTCAGAACCATACTGTAACACTACTACAGTACTACTACTCGTTTTCTAGCTGCCTCTCATTGGCTACTCTTGGGACAGCTACTCCCGTTCGGTTTTGTATGAAGCCGGTACGTTAACTTGGTGAAAGTTTGGTCGCCCCTGAAAACTGTGACAAAACAGAAAAACTATTGTTTCATGTATACACATGTATGAAACTATTGTTTCATGCCATATTTTTTTTTTTTTTATCATCTACTAATTCAAACGAAGGTGGAATACATTGGAGCTAGTGATACAAAAACATCATCATGTACATTGAAACCCCCCGAGTCAAAACCCAAACAAGGGAAACTGAGATGGTACACTTCGAAAACTAAATAACATCTAACAACCGAAAACAATAGGGTTGATACCCAGAATTAAAAAGAGAGACAAACCCACTTAAATCCAAGACCAAAAATTGAAGCCCAAACCTGCAAAGAACCTCATCGAGCAGAAACTATGAACGAGATTATCGAAACGGCCCCATGCCAAACGCACTATAACAACTTCATCATGTGCCAACAAGAGAGAAGCTCTCAGAATTTATTGTCAACTTTTCTCCACTCTCTAATTTAATTGCTTTAAGTTTTGTTTTCCGTTACAAAAAAAAAAAAAAAAAAAAAAAAAAAAAAAAAAAAAAAANACTTTATTTATGTTTTTAATGCTCCTTTACCACTTTATAAGATACACTAGTCACTGTTAAAACATACAGTATGTCAATAGATGATATCATCATGTGTTTCAGCGTCAACAAAGTTTTTAATGCACTATAGCAAATTAGGTCCAATGCATATATAGCGTTCAAAATATGTAATTAGTCCACCCATACATACTCTTAAGACAAAGACTAGCAATAGTTAGCACATAGACATCAGTCCATTTATACGTTATTGAAAAAAGACGGGTAATGGAAATACCAAAAAAAAACTATGCGTTTTCTATTTATACGAGTTTCTGGACCACGATATATATATATATATATTCCATCTAATTTTTGGGACCATATCTTCAGATAAACAATGTTTGATACAATGCATGCATGGATGTGTCGCTTCACATAGTTATTACTAGTATACTTTCCCCGGGGACCAAGAACAGGTTACTATATAGATAATGGATTATACAAGGACTCATGAATTTATCACTTCCATTTTGCTATTTGAATCTGCGCAATATTTATCATACTTGCGACATGATTTTGAAAATCTATGAAAATTCATAATATTAACTAATAAAAGTTAGAAACTAGTTACGCATTAGTTAACTTATAGATAGATGATTGCATGTTCATGTTACAAACAGTATTAAGGTAGATATAAAATCGGTAGTTCCAATTCACATATATATAAAACAAGCTTTAGTTATTGTAATATTCAATATTACAAATTTACAATAATCGATAGTTCCAATTCACATTCCAATATTCAGTCGATAGTATTTAGTTATTGTAATTTCGTTCATCAATTGTTGTATAAAACAAGCTCTTTCTTATCGTAATTGATAGTTATTACGAACCTAACCAGCAGTTTCTTATTCAATCAACAAAATCAATCCTTCATTTAGTCCCTTTTAATTTACATTTCCTTGCAGTATATCTGTTCTCGAGTTCTCCTATTTCAGTTTCTTTTTGTCTATACTAATAATATAAAAAAAAAACAATTGAAGGAGAGGAAGAGCGCAATACGAGGTTTGAATGCATAAAAGAGAATCCGACGGAGAACACACGGTTCTTCACAAACTTAGTTGCTTCTTCTGTCCGAATTTTTTTCACCCTATTTATTAATCAGTATCTTTAAAAAGAAACATTAAAGAAATCAGAAAACAAATTCCGTTTGCTAGTTTGTAAACTAAAATTCTTCAAGCGAGAGATGGTGAGAGGCAGTGTGAGCTTCGGACTTTTACTAGTCTCTATAATATGTACTGTTTTAACGAAGGTAATAAAAGCTGAGGATCCTTACTTCTTCTATACGTGGAAAGTAACGTACGGCACGATCTCACCACTCGGAGTTCCTCAGAAAGCTATCCTGATCAACGACAAATTTCCCGGTCCGAATCTTAACACAACTACCAACAATAACATCGTCATCAATGTCTTCAACAATCTCGAGGAGCCCTTCCTATTCACTTGGTGAGAAAAAACATATATACAGGTTTCTTGTGTTACAAGCTAGGTTTTCAGCAACTTTTCTTGGATCGGAGTGGAATTTACTGTAGTTATATATCTGTTTTTTTCGGTTTTCCGTAGGAGTGGAATGCAACATAGGAAGAATTCTTGGCAAGACGGAATGCCGGGAACAACATGTCCAATACTGCCGGGTAAAAACTTTACATACCATTTCCAAACCAAGGATCAGATCGGTAGTTACTTTTATTACCCGAGCTTAGGTCTTCAACGTGCGGCGGGTGGATTCGGTGGCCTCCGAGTCAATAGCCGAGCGCTCATTCCCGTCCCATACGCTAATCCCGAGGACGACTACACCGTTCTTATCGGGGATTGGTACACCAAAACACATGTAGCTCTCAAGAACAATCTTGATACCGGCCGGTCAATCGGACGGCCTGAAGGAGTTTTGATCAATGGGAAATCGGGAAAACCGGATGGAACCGGCGAACCTATTTTCACGATGAAACCGAGAAAGACTTACAAGTATAGGATTTGCAACGTGGGTTTGAAGATGGCGTTGAATTTTAGGATTCAGAGCCATAAGATTAAGCTTGTGGAGCTAGAAGGATCTCACACTCTTCAAAACTCCTATGACTCACTTGATCTTCACGTTGGTCAATGTTTTGGTGTTCTTGTGACCGCTGATCAAAAACCTACAGATTATTACATGGTTGCCTCCACACGGTTCCTCAAATCAGCCCTCACTTCCACAGCTATTCTCCGTTATGAGGGAGGTAAGGTTATCTCGCGATTTGAATCAGAATCGATCTTATGCACTATCGAATGAAACATTCATCGAAAATCTTAACATAAAGTAGTGTATTTGCATTTAAATATTTCTCATTAAATCAAATATTTAATAGAGTAATTAATATCTTTATGGAACATATCTTTAATTACCGTGCAGGCAAAGGTCCAGCATCTGCTCAGCTTCCAAAGCCCCCGGTGGGTTGGGCATGGTCGCTAAACCAATTCCGAACATTCAGATGGAACCTAACCGCAAGTGCAGCTAGACCTAACCCTCAAGGTTCGTACCACTACGGTAAAATCAACATCACACGGTCGATAAAACTGGTCAACACGGTAGGGAGAGGCGACGGAAATAAGCTCAGGTACGCGCTTAGCGGAGTGTCACACGTGGACACGGACACGCCGGTGAAGCTGGCTCAGTATTTTGGTGTTGCCGACAAGGTGTTCAAGTACGACACGATCAAGGACGAGCCGGCCACGGCTGAGACTAGAAAGATTTTGGTGCAGCCGAATGTTTTGAACATCGAGCACCGTACGTTCGTGGAGATTGTTTTCGAGAATCATGAAAGGACTGCACAGTCTTGGCATCTTGATGGATACTCTTTCTTTGCTGTCGCGTAAGTACATCTGACCTCTCTCTCTCTCTCTCACACATAGTCATAGACCTCAAAATATATTTTTTCATTATGATAATAAAATAACCAAAGAATCGAGAAACGTCGACAACTTTCGACTATATATATATAAAAACTAATCTACAATTTGTTTTGGTACAATATTAATTGACTCAAAGAAGATAATATGTGTGTGTGTAGCGTTGAGCCAGGAAAGTGGACGCCGGAGAAGAGGAAGAACTATAATCTATTAGACGCAGTGAGCCGACACACAATCCAAGTTTTTCCCAAGTGTTGGGGAGCCATCTTGTTGACTTTCGACAACTGCGGAATGTGGAACATTCGGTCCGAGATTGTGGAGAAACGTTACTTAGGTCAACAGCTTTATGTTAATGTCGGCCCGCCGGAACTTTCCCAGAGAGATGAATACAGTTTTCCAGCAAACGGTCTCCGTTGTGGCCTTGTCAAAGACTTGCCTGATCCTCAGCCTCCCAGGAAAACGGTTTGATTCAGTTTGAGTGGTTGGAGAGAATGTAGCTCAAGGTTTTCTTATATACCATTACCATATGTGCCTCAAATTTTGGTTAATTTCTGTAGGTCGATAGTTTGAAGTGTTGTGAGATGTCTGTAATCCAGTTATACGTTTATGATACATATATTCCTTCCCTGTTATTTAAACCAAACGTTACATATATATTAGAAACGTAAAATCCCACATTTTGTATCATAAAGAATATCGTTAACAGACGAGTTTTGGTTACCAAAAGATAGGATTTAATTCTTTGCGGATCAAATTGACACCACAAAACTGTAAAAGACTTGCAGCATTATTATTAGCACTTTCTTGTTATACATTTACCTCTACATACTTGATGTATTGGTGTATATACAACATCACAAGTGAAACTGTGTAACCTTTTGTGATTTTTAAAATTACAGTTTACTTTTACAAAAGCTAAAGAAAAATTGACGTCTCTTCCCATTAAATAAATCGATCGTTTTGAACCAGTAAGAACCAACCCCTCAGGGTTTAGGGTTCGAATCGTCTGGCTTCTCTCTACTCACAGCGGGAATTCCTTCTGCAAGAGATCGAGATTCCTTGACTCACAAGCTTCAACCATGTCTTGCCTTGACGCACAACTGCAGAAGAAAGTTAACAAAAAGTAAAAAAAATTCAACGACTTTGAAAACAAACAGAGTTATTATATGGATTGTTCTTATTCACAAGCTTATATACGTACCTTAACGAGAGCCTCAAGTACTGCCATGCGTTATCAGCTTTAGGATTCATCGCGAGAGCACGAACATAATACGGGATTGATTCTTTGTACATCCCCTGTTACAATTACAAACACACAATAGCATACCGAATTTATGTTAGTTCCCACTCCAATCCCAAGCAATCATCAAACATCGGAATATTTTCTTCTAACACAAGTAACATAACCAAGAACTCGAACCTGGTTTGCATAACTGATTCCCATGTTTGCCCAAGCACGAACATAATTAGGCTTTAAATCTAGAGCCTGTGAAATGAATAATAGAGAGCGTCAGTCAGAGAAAGAAAAAAACAGAGAGATGAAACTCAGAATTGGATTGTCGTGTGATTAGAACAGTACCTGTTGATAAGCGGATATGGCATCAGCACTCTGGACACTGTTGGCTTGTGTTGCACCGAGCTTATTCCACAGAGAGTAATCATTTGGTTTAAGTTTCAATGCTGTTTGGAAAGAACCAATTGCTCTATCAAATTCCCTTGACAGATTGTACAGAACGCCTAACACTATATGCACATCGGCATCCTCAGGATTCATCTGAGAAGCTTCAGTGAATAATCTAGCAATCTGTTCATACATAAGAAAGGGAATAAAGTTTAAATACAAAACTGTGAGATGTGAGATTCAACTGTGGAAGAGAAAGAGCACTTACATCAGCATGGTATAGAGAATCAGCTAGCTCTGGAGGAGCAATTGCTCCATACTTTGGATGATTTCGAAGCCATCCATATAAATATTTCAAGGCAGTTGCTTGCTCCAACTCTGTATTTACAGAGGACAAGATATTAGTCACCTATCTAATATATTTAAAAAAGTATGACCATGCGTATCCATATTGAGTAACAAGATAATGTCACAAAACAAACACAGATTTCAAGATTGCAAGCACTGACCGTTGGTATGGCTCACACCAAGCGCAAGAAGCACCTCTAGATTTGAGGGATCGGCTTCCTGTGCACGCATCATTGCAGCTATTGCCTGTAGCCACAACGATAGTTTTTTTAATAAAATGAATTGAGTAAATTCTCCTTTTTTATTAGGTTATTGCTCATGCAAAATCATCTCACTAACCTGTTGATCATCATCGTTCTCTGCGTGTGTGACCCCAAGTAATCTCCAACCTTCAGCATTCTCAGGGTGTTTCATAACCTCAGCTTCTAGAGCAAGCGCTGCTTCACTCAGGAGCCCTTTGCGAAACAATTCCATACCTTCTTTCATAGGCTCAGGGTGACCCACGTAAGGATTCATGTCAGAGAAGACGTAGACACCACTAGTTTGTTTGTCTGCATTTCTTTCAGTCAGAAACCTGGAGAGGCAGCGACCTTTGTTAGATGGACTTGAAACTCAAAGATGCATGTTGGATGAACAATGTTCAGGACTCCATAGATAAAAATTAGGAGGTTATCATATATAATCCCTTGACTAATAGGCGAGGCAGTAACGGTAAACATGAAACCTCAAATTTTAACAAACAATTGGCATAGTTGCAAAATTTTCGTCTAAGGGAACATTAAGAAACCAGAGGAGAAAAGTAACAAATGGGTTTAAAACTTCCATAGTGTCTGCAACGGAGACGGAATTGAAAGGCAGCATAAAATAACTTGATTCATAATATTTACGAACGCATAAAGCAGAATGAAAAAGAGAACTTTTAATCTATCAATTAAAGAACAGTGGACTTACTCATCATAAGCATTAGCCCATGCATCAGCTGAACTCTCACCCACGGGCCCTTCAGCAAATTCATCTACCCAGTCATCAACATTCAACTTCGAGAACTCGTTAACCCATTTGTCCTCAGCTGATTCTTGCTGCCCTCTCCCGGAAGCAAACTCATCAGCCCACTGTTCTGGTCCATGTGAAAGCTAAAACACACCAAATTAGAAGCTTATGGTAGTTGCAGGGTGATGCTTCTTACAGAAAACAAAAAAAGAGACGATATGTTGTCACTAAAGTTGCTACCATGTCAGGACTTCATATTCTGTAAGTACAAGCATTTAATTGGAAAAATGTGCAAAGAGAGACCTAAGCAGAAGCCTTTCTACTATATAGATATTAGTAAAAACAAGATCCGCTATAACAGCTAAACCTATAATCATGAAGACCCTAAAGGCCATTCAAGAAGAAGGCATAGCAATTAATCAATTACACTAGCATGCTAACATTAGCAAGTAAGACCTAAAGTGAGCATATACTTTATTATTAAACAAGTACATACTTTCTCATTCGCAAATTGATTAGCCCAACTTGGCGGCCCCAGATATTGTTGTTCATATTCAGTAGCCCATTCCCCGGGGGCTGATGCTTGCTTGACCTGATTCTCATCAATAATAAGTTCACCGCGGCTCATCTTTGAAACAAATTGGAGGAACTTTGAATTCTGCATTCACCAAACATTTTGCCAAGCTTATACATGAGTCTCAAGAAAACAGATCAGCAAATGAAGTCAAGAGGAAAAGCATAACATCCTTAAAATGAAAATGTAAACTTTGTGATATAATTTCGGAGATTTTCAGATTCTATAATATAAACCAACACATCAGCCTAACAGAAACAGTTTCCATGTGAAGTAAAAGTTCTCAGCAATGGCCATAACGGATCAGAACAGCCTAAATAAATTATATGTCGTCCAATCCAATAGTACAGTTTACTGCAACCTGACCGACTGAAACTACTATCAAAGGCTGTTTAGAAACGGAGGAATTTACTTTGAAAGCACATGATTGTTAATGGTAGGTTACACCAACCTGAAATTTCGGATTCCCATCCTGAGACAGTGTATGGGCAAGCTTACGAGTCTGCTCCATTGCAGCTAAATTTTGCATATCCATATTTCTCATTTGGTTTGACATCAATTGAGATTGACCCTTCAAATATTCAAGAAAAATAAAAAAAAATATGAGACGCCAAATATTTTAGAAGACAGTTATAAATTATCAGGAAGCCAAGGTATTGGCAAATCAAATGCGAGTCAAACACTGATGACTACTACATCATAAACAAGTCACAAAAGATTCAGGCTTTTGAACAACTACACCCCTGGGACTATCAAATCAAAAAGCCTACACTCTACCAAAATAGAAGCCCTAGATATTTCTATGATGCTCATTGATAGCTTGTCAAACATATGTTTGGCGTGGACAATCAAAAGGAATTTTCAAACAACTGAAATAAATTTCATATCATTAAGCTGTTATGCAAACCACCTGCTCAAACTCGGTGGCCCACCCATTCACACCATGTTGTTGCTCAAAAGACTGGACCCATGCATCAGGACCACCGTGATCCATCCCAAGTTGGTTAAATTCAGTCGCCCAATTGTCACCAGGATGTAAATTAGGTTTCATCACAGCCTGAGACTCATTCCAGTAATCATCTAGCTCCCGAAATCTCCCAGGAATATGACCTCTAGCTTGTATCCCATCGTCGATATCTAAAGATGACAATAATGCGTTTACCTAGAAAAACAATGTAGAACAATTTATATTCAGCCATCAATATGGTTAAGCCAAAAATATAAAGCATATATCCACTTCTTTATATAATTGAATTGATCTCTAATTGCTAAAGGGCGACGGGAATGAATGATATAACACCAAAATATAAAGCATATATACTCGACCCTCAAAAGCTAAGTTGAATGTATACAACACAATGATGCATATCAGATAAACAGCAAACCTGAGCATTAATAAATTCCTCTCCTCTATCGGCAAAAAAATGCCGGGCCATTACGCTACTACGATCACGTATGCACTGTTTGTCGCTTTGCGACAATCCCAGCACTGGTACAGGTACTGGACGAAAGGGAACACCACCACGGCTACTCTCAACAAATGAATGCAGAAAACTTGACAAGACTTTCTGTGGTGGTCCTGCAACAAATTAGGAATGGAACAAACATAATCAAGCAAGCACAAGAGGACCTTGCTATAAACAAAGACAGAGCTATGAATATTCAACAAGCCATCCGGGTGAAAATAGGAGTGCACAGAGAAGAAGTAGCTTCAACAATGACCGCCCCGTTTTTTTCATGTCATTATACAAAATTACAAGTAAACACTTTCACTGTTAACTACTTCTCGACTGAAGATGAATGGGTGAAAAAGATATCACCTTTTATTCAATCTATCCATTTTGTACGCAACATGTTAAATGAACGAGGTACAGAACGTATGAGCGAAATCAAATCACACACCTTCAAATGTGGGTTGAACTGGCTCATACATAGGTCCCATTGGAGGCATAGGTCTGCCATGCTGTACCTCATCCCAAGCCGCACTCAGACCATTATGATCTACAGAACGGAAGCCACGGAAGAACTCTGACCCCTGATGTAAAAATTTGGCAGACCCATCAGCCACCACAAAGGCTAGATAATCAGAGTCAATACAAACATAGTAAAGATTACAACTTTACACAGCTCTAACCTGAGCACCCGGTTGCAGAAATGGCTGATCTAACTCAGAACCAGGAAGTGACCTTAGCGGTTGGTCTTCAGAGTAAAACTGTGGCCCAGGACCTGAACGGGAGGCATTAGGTATCTCCTTGAGCCTTTCCTGCACACCAAATCAGCCATCATCATCAAAATTTCATGAAATTCTCAGGAAATGTAGAACCCAGTCAATATTTGTCAGCAAGATTATGGATAAAATTCATATGGCATAATCGAATTATAGCAGAACAAAAAAAAAACTGTAATTGTAATACTTAAGTTCCAGATAACGTGTATGCTCTTAGCGATAAGAACAATATCTAAAACCCCTGAAGAATGAGATCTACTTCGACTTCGAGCTCGAACCGACGATAGCGAGAATTGATTGAGGAGAATTGTTTCAATAATGAAATTTGATCACGAAGCTAACCTGAGTTTTGGAAGAGGAACCAAGTAGCGCGTTGGTGAGAGCTCCGAGAGGGTTGGAAGAAGAAGACGAACCGGGAACCGCGCAGGCGGCTCCGCCGTTGACGAGGTCTCTCATCGCCATATTTTACAGCTTTTTACTCCGCCGCAACAACCGTCGTCGAGTCTAATAGTAATTGTTCCTCGGCACTCTGAAATTGATCATCACCTTCCAATTCCCAATCTATTAGTTTCTGTCGTGGCGGTGTTTTTTTTTTTTTTTTTTTTTTTTTTTTTTTTTTGGCCCNGGCCAGCTTCGTAAAAACAGAATTATATTTTTTGCTATTTAATATTTATATATATTATCCACCCACACACATTTTTAGGCTCACCAACACATTTCTTTCAATCTTGTGGAAATTTTTTTTTTTTTAAACATTGTTACCTTATCTGTAATTCTTATAACCAACTTTTTTGTGAATGATCAAAATTATCATTCAAGATGAGCAAATTTTTATCGTGTAGATTAAATTTTCCCATGTGATTTAGTATTGACTATTGAGCAGTACTTAAACACAAAATATACGATTTTACGTATAATTCCAACAATAAATTTTTATATATTACAAAATCCTACGATAAATTATTATTTTTAATATATTGAAGTACGACAAACGATTTTATATGCACAATTTTAAAAATATACAATCTCAATTAACTACTCACTCCGTTCCTGAATATAAGATGTTTTAAAAAAAAAATTTGTTCCAAAATATAAGATGTTTTAGAATTTTTAAAGTACTTTTTATTCATTAGTGCCAGCAAATTACAAATTTCAAGACCTATTAATTGAAAGTAAGTAAATTC
>OVBJ01001393.1:0-28858 GCA_900406535.1 Noccaea bulbosa
CACTACGTCAAGACGTTGTGCAAAGTTTTCTTAAACGATCAAAAGAAGGTGCAGGAGTATATTGTGACGAGATGGATTGGATCTTCCAAGCTTGCGTCTAGTTTAACTTGTGTTTCTCATTGACAATTTTTGTTACGATTAAATAGAAATTAAAAACGGTATACTGTTATACAATTGGAATCCAGTTTTGGTCGCTTCGGATAAAATTTAAATTAAATAGATTTAAAAAGGTCAATTGGCAAAGTCAGAACTCACCAACTCATTAGTGTTTTGTTTTTCTTAAAGACTTTCGATGTTCAAATCATTTAACATGTCAAAACGCACTAACAAAAGTTTAGATTTTTAAAGGAGATATCTAATACAGAGAAAATATCTTTTATTTTGTTTTGCCTATCGACGTAGGGCTGCCGGCTCTCAGTCTCCCAACTAATCAATTATGTCGGGATCCACCTGTTCTTTTAAGCTATACCTATTGTCCCTCAATCTTAACAATTTCTGTGTTTCCTATTAAATTCATTTAAAAATTGAAATTGCGATCAATTCACTAAATCGCGTTTTAAGTATATCACATTTTGGAGGAAAATATATAGAAATCAATTTGTTTTGGGAGAAATATGCAGAGTTATAAAATTTATTTTTAAAAATAAGCAGTCCTCCTTTGTAAATATAGGATATTGGTTTGATTGTATACTAGTAACTAAAAAAAAAAAAAATTATAGGATATTGGTTTGATTGTATACTAGTAATTGTTTCTGTGACAATGTCAAATTGTTGATATGAGTGTTTAGCTAATACTAGAAGTTTTGGTGTGTTCGATATTTTCTGGATCTTAAGCTTATGATTTCATTTAAAATTTACATTTTGTTTCATATACTGCTGAAATTTTTGAGCAAGATTACTAAGATCATGGATTGGATTTATAGTAATCTTAGCTAGCTACCGAAAGAAGGAAAAAGTATGCGTGTGTGTGAAGATAGACCTTAAAAAAAAAAAAATATATAAGTATTGTTGTTACTCCTATTAATATAAGTATTGTTTTAATAATTTGGGAGATTGTCAACGGCTACATTTAGTTGATCACAATCAAAATTTGAAAGTTTTAATGCGAAGACCGTTGGTCCATCGATACAAAACAAAGCCATGAAGCTTATAAATACTCAGTTACTCACAACAACTTAAACGGCTAAAAACCTCTCTTCTTCATTATCCGCATCACTCTTTCTCTCTTTTTTTTTCCTTCCGTAAAGCCCTACTTTCACTCTCCGTCAAATCATCGTTTCTTCTCCGTTCCGATCGGAAATCCCATACCTATGTCGCCGCCTCTGTTCGTCTTTCCAAGCCTTAATTTCTATCACCGTCGTTCATCGTCCAAATCCAGCCTCTATCTGGTCTCCTTGATTAACCCTAGCTTCACTCTCCGTCGTTCATCATCGTTTCTTCTCCGTTCCGATCGGAAATCTCACACCAATGTCGCCGCCTCTGTTCATCTTTCCGAATCGGAGAATCCTAATTTCTGTCACCGTCGTCCATCGTCCAGATTCAGATCCAGAATCCTCCTCTCCTCTCCGTTTATTATCACGGTATTTTCTGATTTTTCACCTTATTTTCTCTATGTTACGAATTTATGATTCCGATTTGACTCTGTAAATTTGTTGGGAACGTATCTGCCATCGGATATGTTAGTTATTATGTGGGCTTTCAATTTCGTCAAACCGGATTAATTAAGGCTTTGTTGATTTTCTCTCTTGGTTGAATGCTGCAGATTTTGTGTATCTTAAATTTGCTAAACCTTAATTTTTTTTTTTTTTTGTTAAAGATAAATCTTAAACTTAGTAATGAAGCAATTAGTTTCCTCTTCTTGAATCTTTTAATTTACTAGTTGAAATAGACATTTAGATTTGCAATGATAGGGGGGAATGTAGGAATATTAGAAAATTCTCAGTTTTGTTAAGAGTTTAATAATTTTATCATTGTCATTATCGTCCGGAAATGATTCTATTTAGATTTTTCGCGCATCCTTCTGCTTTTTAATTCAGGTTCAAAATCCATCAAAGGAAACGACATAGACAATCAAAATCATTGGGGGGTTTGTGAAATTTTCATGTGAGATTTTATGTTAGAATTTGTTTATGGGAATATAATATTTAAGAAAAATGAGCCGTAAGACACAAGACTTCTTTCTACTTTAGAGTTTAAAAATGAGCCTATGCGAATTTGGCAGGAAATGTTTTGACGATACAAAACAACAAGGACCAAAAGCCAATTCAGATACGTCATGGTAAGAGTTACTCATCTCTAAACAATAGAAATAAAATTTGGGTTTTCAGCTAGTTTTTATTTATCAAATGTTTTTAATAATTCTATTTAGATTGTTGGATGAACTATATAAATAATTAAGAGGTTTTTTCTTAAGAAATTAATTATTAAATAAGAATATTTTAAGAAAACTTTTAGATAGTTGGATTAGTTAAAAATAATTTTAAGTGTTGAATTACATAATAGTGAAACCATATCGGAGTCGGAATCCGGTCTTTGTATGGTAAGAGGGGCCACATCCGGTTTGTTTTCACGGTTTAATGTATTTTAACACTTATTTGTTTTTGGTTAATTCAATAATTTCATAGTATTTTTTTCTTATCTTTCAAAAATAGTTTTTTCTTCAAAAATTAATTATTAAATAATAATATTTTCGAAAATTGTTGGATTAACTAAAGATAAATTAAGTGTTAAATTACATAATCGTGAAACCATTTCGGAGTCGGAATCCGGTCTTTGTACGGTAAGAGGGGCCACATCCGGTTTGTTTTCACGGTTTAATGTATTTTAACACTTAATTATTTTTTGTTAATTCAATAATTTCATAGTATTTTTTCTTATCTTTCAAAAATAGATTTTTCTTTAAAAATTAATTAATAAATAAGAATATTTTAGGAAATTGTTGGATTAACTAAAGATAAATTAAGTGTTAAATTACATAATTGTGAAACCATTTCGGAGTCGGAATCTGGTCTTTGTACGGTAAGAGGGGCCACATCCAGTTTGTTTTCACGGTTTAATGTATTTTAACACTTAATTGTTTTTTGTTAATTCAATAATTTCATAGTATTTTTTCTTATCTTTCAAAAATAGTTTTTTCTTTAAAAATAATTATTATATAAGATTATTTAGAAAATTGTTGGATTAACTAAAGATAAATTAAGTGTTGGATTACATAATCGTGAATCATATCGGAGTCGGAATCCAGTCTTTGTACGGTAAGAGAGGCCACATCCGATTTGTTTTTACGGTTTAATGTATTTTAACACTTAATTGTTTTTGGTAAATTCAATAATTTCATAGTAAGTTTTCTTGTCTTTCAAAATTGGATTTTTTCTTAAAAATAAGTTATGGAGTATATTTTCCCTTAAACAAATTACAAAGGAGAACTGTTTATATTTGACTGTTTATATTTCAAAATTGACTAATGTAATTACAAAGGAGGACTAAGTATTTTTCAAAATTGACTAATGACTGCTTTTATTTTGAAACATATGAAGTATTATGTATCATCAAGTAAATTAGTCGTGAGCCGGCAGCCATCGGAGTACAAAAAGTTTTTATATAATAGAGGCAAAGTGGTTGTATTTCTAAAACCACCCAAAATTATAGAAACACAAAAATTTGACCCATAAACAAAATTCAGTTTTAACTACTTTTGTTGGGAAGAAATCCATCTTTAGCCATTTCAGCAAGAACATCAAGAACCACATCCATATTCCCTTCTCTATGATTAATCTCCACAAGCACTTTAGCTTGCTCTGCTTCACTCAACTCACAGCTTCTCAATACATTGTCAACAACAAAATTCAACTCACCAACCATATCTTCCTTGTGCAATGCCTTCACCAAAGCAATAACTGTCACAGTATGTACAAGAAATCCGGATTTCACCATCTCTTTATACAGACCATAAGCTTTGCAAACATCTCCTCCTCTGCAATGACCATGGATCATAACGTTATACGCTGTTCCATCAGGTTTATGGTTTTTCTCAAGCATGGATTCGAAAACCCGATCGGCTTCTTGCATCATCCCTTTCATACAGAACCCTTTGATAAGAGAAACCACGCTTTTGAACTCGATGTTACTGCAGTTTTCGATGAGAGTCTGATACGTGACGTCGCTTGGGACTGATTCCTCGTAGAACATCTTGAGAAGAAGTCTCTTCGCCTCTCTCGTTCGAGCTTGTTTGTTAAGCCCGTTGATAAGCACACTGTAAGTAACAACATCAGGCAATAAACCTCTCTCGACCATTTCGTTGTGCAAGCTGAGAGCTTTTTCCAAACCGCCTTCGACACAATGAGCATTGATCAACGCTGTGTAAGTAAACTCATCAGGCGGAAGACCAACACGCAGCATTTCATCGAAAATATCACAAGCTTCCTTCGTCCTTCTCTGCTCACAAAACCCTTGAATCAGTGATGAGTAAGTGATTGTATCAGGTTTAATACCTTTCTCAACCATCTCCTTCTTGACTCTAATCGCTTCATCTACATCGTAGCTTCTACAAAACCCCGATAACACCGTGCTGTAACTCACTACATCCGGAGCCAGACCTTTCTCCTTCATATCTTCAAGAACAATTACCGCACCTTCCATGTTCCCATCAACACAATGTCCATTAATCAAAGCGTTATAAGTCACAACCGAAGGCGAAAACCCGTTCTCAACCATCTCTCTCATAACCCTATAAGCTTCATTCATATAACCCTTTTGAGAAAACCCATCAACCAATGTAGTGTAAGTACGCTCATTCGGAGTAAGACCTCTCACACGCATCTGATCAAGAAACTCGACCGCCCGGTTCATGTTCCCGGCCTTACACATGCTATGAATCAGCGAAGTATAAGTGATGACACTGGGAGACAACCCATTTCTCAGCATCTCAGCGTGCATAACAAGAGCTTGGTGAAAGTTACCTTCTTTACAATACCCTTTGATCAGTGTGTTATAAGTCACTTCATCAAGCCAAAACCCTTTCTTGTTCATCTCATCAAGAACCAAGCTCGTCTCTTTCATCCTCCCTTCTCTACATAACCCGTTAATAACGACATTGTAAGAGATCAAGTTAGGCTCTAAGCCTTTCAACGCCATTGATCTCAAAAGCTCAATCCCATCATCAATCCTACGCAGCTTACAATACCCATCGATCAAGGTGTTGTAAGTGACAACGTTTGGTAAACAGCCTTTCTTCTCCATTAGATCGAAGAACTGCAGAGCAACGTCTAAATTCCCAGCGAAGCAAAACCCTCTAATCAAGATATTGTAAGTGAAGACGTTCGGAGAAACCTGAGATTCCATCATTTCTTTGAAGACGTTCTCAGCGAAGCTAATGTTTCTCTTGGATCTGATGGTTGCATCTAACACGGCGTTGTAAGACAAGACTCCAGGCATGAAGCCATGAGACTGAGCGAGATGGATGATACTCAAGGCCTTATCGATCAGATTGACACGGGAGTAAGATTTCACTACCAGATCGAAAACAGAGGAAGTGGAATTGCAGAGATCGTAAGTCTCTTGAAGCGATCGGAAGACGAGAGAAGCGTCTTCTTCGTCTCGGGTTTTGGCTGCGACGTCTTCGGCCAGGGTTTGGGCGGTTTTGTAGAGCTTGAATCTGGTGAGGATGTGGAGAGTGATGCATTTGCAACGGAGGGTGAAGAATTGATGAGGTTTCGCCCAGTTTAGGAACTTGAGGATCAGTTCCTGGTCGTTCTGAGATTTGAGGAGGAGATTGGAGGCTGCGTCTGGAGTGAAATTTGCAGAGAGAGCTTGGAGTTGGTAAGGATGGCGTCTGAGAATGGTTAAAGCTTTGTCGGCGAGAAGGGAATCTGAAGGAGAAGAAGCGAAGCTCGAGAGCGATCTTCGTAGTAGGGGTTTAGAGAGAATCATTTAAGATGTTAATTTAGGGTTTTAGGAAGAGAATTAGCTCGATGAAGAAGACGATGCGAAATTGATCTCCGCCGTCCGATCTTTCATCGGTTAACTGGTTCAAAAAGTATATATATTTCATGTTCAATTTCTGTTTGATTTTCATATCATTTCAAATTATGCATTCTAGGTTAGAATAATTTTTATTTTCTCATATATATATATACAACTCAAAAATCAAAACTAATACAAAAAAAATTTCATATATGTTTTTAGTAATAGTTTGTTTCATGAATTTCAGTTTTTTGTTTGTATTATATTTCCCGGATTTTGCTTGTCTTTTTTTGTTTAAAAATCGCCTGTTTGTATTTATTAACATTGTATTTCATTTAGATGATATAATTTAGATAGAAAAAAAACTAATAGAAACCTTAGTTTTTCAATAAAATATTTTTAAAAACAAAAGCTCAAATATTTTAAATTCAGCAATGAAGATACAGTAAAGCACTATATACTTGAAAGGAACCATAACTATATAGCAAACGGACAAACAACACTACTCGTGCGATCATAACTATTGTCCGTGCAATTAAGACACGAAGTCAAACGGACAAAAAACACTACTCATGCGATCACAACTATTGCCGTGCAATTAAGACACAAAATAAAACAGACAAGAAGTTATGAATTTCTTTATATAGGCTAAAAATATATAATACATAAACTAATAGCTTATACCTAATTAATTTTACAAGTTCTGATCTATCAAAACAAAAAAAAAATTATTGACTCGGACAAAAGTTTATTTTATTAACATAAAATTATTAACTTTGTACTTTCTAAATTCATAAAATTAGGATAACACAAACTTTACAATTTTTTTATTCCTAAATTCAAATTATCATTGAATAATTATTACATTCACTAAATTATTTTAGTGTTTTTTCAAAAATTACAACATGCCAACATGCACAGGTCAAAATCTAGTTATAGTTAAAATATTAATTGTATAATTGATGACCAAAAAATATAATTAAACGATTTTATTAAAATTATTAATGTAATTATCTTTGTGAAATTGAAGGAGAGAGCTTCATTTTTCAAAATCATTTCACAAATAATAGTATATATATTGTTAAAAATAAAAGCTCAAATATTTTAAATTCAGCATTGAAGTTACAATAAAGAAAAAAAAATCATAAACGACTGTTTCGGTTTTGTCATCACTTTAAAAAAACAAAATTCTGTTTAAAAACAAACGTTACAAAAACAAATTGCCAATCATATTCGTTTTTCTTGCATGGACCACCAGCTTTTACTTAGAGAACATGTAACAGAAACTAATATTTTTTGTATAAAAATATAAAATAACATGACCAACAATGTATACATGTGGTAAAGCGTGGGAGAATATATAGAGAATTAATGTTGGAACAAGTCAAAAAAACTTTGTCAGAGAAAACTGAAACTGTTCTTCCACAGAGCAACCATGAAAGATGTGTGTGCGTGTGTGGCTTTACGCTCTTTTTCCACTTCTCTCTCTCTCTCTCTCCTCGAAGTAAACACTCTTCTTCTCTCTCCTCAGGTTTCCAAATTTAGAAATAAAAAATTTGTATACGATTAACCATAGCCATCACCGAATATCATTGCAAATATGCGTCTGTGCATGTCTCTATGTATATATATACTGTATATGGACATGGTTTTAAGGAAAACAACTTGAGGAAGAACTCAGATGGATTTCCCAAAATACCCTTGTGACGTCTTCCGTTACAGAGTACCACCATTTAAGGGGTTTGGAGAAAACAATGCATCATTATTATTACTGAGAGAGGTTTGTAATAAAAGAAGGATGATGATACATCAAGAGATGAAGAAGAAGAAGAAGAGCTCTTCAAGGGTTTGTAGTAGAGGTCACTGGAAAGCTTCAGAGGATATCAAACTCAGAGAGCTTGTGGAGTTGTTCGGTCCACAGAACTGGAACTACATTGCAGAGAAGATGCAAGGAAGAACAGGTTACCAAAGATCTTCTTCTTCTTTTTAGTTGTTGTTTATAATACTCTGTTTTGATGATTCCTCAAAGCTGAAGTCTTTTTTCTTGTTTTTGTGTGTTTGAAGGGAAGAGTTGCAGATTGAGGTGGTTTAACCAGCTGGATCCAAGGATTAACAAGAGACCTTTCAGTGATGAAGAAGAAGAAAGGCTACTTGCAGCTCACAGAGAGTTTGGCAACAAATGGTCTTTGATCGCTAAGCTTTTCAATGGAAGAACAGACAATGCAGTGAAGAATCACTGGCATGTTCTCATGGCGAGAAAGATGAGGAAGCAATCAACTTCTTACTCAAGGAGAACACTTTCTCCTTCTCCTCATTATCTTACTGCAAGTGACAAAACAGAAGCTGAGGGAAACAGATCTTTCGCTACTGATGAGAATCAACAAACCTTCAATCTCTTTCCTGGTTCGTGTTTCCTTAAACTTTCCTGGCTCATTGATTTCTTTAAGCTGTTTATCTTTTCTTGAATTTGATGTGATGCAGAAAATTCTGAGTTTTTCTAGTTTTGGATTGTGTGGTTTGCAGGGAGTGTAGGTGATGAAAGTACAGAGATCAAGAACGACAGCTGGAAGATGCTAAAAGAGGAAACTAATGACCTCAAAGCTCAGTATCTCCAACAAGAGTATTGTTCTTCACGCATGCCAATGCAGTACTCAGGTCATCATCATCATCATCAGCACTCGTCTACCTTCTCTGCAGATTCCTTGGCACTGTTCACACCGCATGTCTCCATCTCTCAACCATCATCATCATCATCACCTTCCTCAGTGTCAACATCAGAAGCAGAACATACAATGGTGGCCGGATACTTTGAGACTACTATACCCCCAAGATTCATTGATTTTCTTGGAGTAGGAGCTTCTTGAAGTTAAAAGGAAGAAACTCAATTGTAACCTTAATCCTTTTCATGATGTCTAAAATCAAGAGTGTTTTCTTCTATTAATCAAATTTGTTAGTCCATGGTAAAATCACCAGTACACACATTGATCCTAAGAACAACAACAAAGATAAAGAAACGGCTCAACAATCGAAACACTTAAACAGCTTGAGCAATACTCTCAATCCGAGTTGTGTTTGCCTTTGCCAATGTTTCTTTGAGCTCATCCACTGTGAGAAGTCTAGTGCTTTCTATATGCTCTCCACAAGAATCATCAATCTCATCCAAATCAAGTTCTTTCAACACGAATTGTGTTCCCACCGCGTTTATCGTTTTCTCTATAAACACCGATCTTTCCATGTAATCTTTCATTCTACAAACGAAATCTGTATGATCTCTTTCCTGCAACACTCAAAAAAGTGGACTGAATATCAAAAATCTGCACCAAATCTAATGGACTTAAACTACAGAAACACCTGGATCGAAATCTTACAAGCCGGTACTGAGGCACTCTTGAAGGGAGCTTAAGGTAAGTCATGTTCTTCACATTATAATCCCATAGAAACGAAGTATGATGAATCCATCTATTCCTCGTTATCGACTGAGCATTTCCACCAAATTTACGATCACCAAAAACATAATCTGAAACCCAAATACGAAGCAATAAAAACTCAAACTTTTCAATGTGTCAACAGAAAACACACAGCAAAAGCTAAAGAACATCATCAGTTTTTCTGAAAACAAACCGTTCTCACGTAGCTGAAACTCGCTGGTTCCTTTAAACACATCACTGTACAACGAACCACTCCAAGCCATGACAGAACGTGGATAAGGCGGAACATTTGGAACATCATTTCTATTGCAAATCAAACTCACAAAAAGAGTGTTTTCGTCTACAATCACAGTCCCTCCCCCTGTAAACCGCTTGATAACCGGGATTCGATCTCTTATCACAGGTTCAAGCTCGACAAGCTCACAAGCCTTCCTGTGTAAAAATCAAAACTTTCACATTCTCAAAAACCACATTTTTCGCCACAATTGTAACATTTAAAGCCAAAATTTTCTCTTACCCTGACATGCCCATGACAATGTTAGGCACATTGGTTCCATCGTTAATGATACACCAATTATCAGAGGAAGATCTAAGAAGCCTTTCTTCTAGAAGCAGTTGCTGCAAAATCGGTGTTCCTCTAAGCTTCACGAGATTCATTAATGGAAGCCCTAAATCCTTGATTCTATTCACACTCATCTTTTGCGCTTTCGAATCTACAAACTAAAATCTCCAGAGAGTAAACAAAAAAACTTCAATTTCACTCAACTCTGAAAGAAAAAAAAAACGAATTTTTTTCGACTTTTACACCCAAAATGTGAGGATTTTAGAGAAGTTCAAAGATCGAAAGAGGTGAAACCAGAGAATCTTTGATGATTTCGATCAAATGGGTTTGAAATCTTTGTGGAAGATCGAGAAAGGCAACAAATCTCTCGATTCCGATATTGATAATTTGGGATGTTCAATCCAAGTTAAACCGAAACAATACCGGAAATCATTCCGGTCGAACCAAATAACCGAAAAAGTTCAAAAACCGGAAAATCTGAGCTTCTTCTTCTCCGTTAGGCCTTGCTTGAGAGTTGAGCCGCTTTGTGCTTTCGGAGAAGGAGCAGTTTTTGGCGCCATGTCCGCCTTGTCTGTGATCGAACGACAAGTAGTGAATAGGTTTGCGTCTTTATTACCCAAACCAATCGAAGGTCTTCCACGGCTTGACCACCTTACCCAACTCTTGAAAGAATGTGCTAAAGCAAATCACCTGAGGACCGGCGAATCGATTCACGCTCATCTGATCGTCACGAACCAAGCATCTCGAGCTGAGGACGCATGGCAGATCAATTATCTGATCAATCTCTACACGAAATGCGGGAAAACTGTAAATGCACAAAAGGTGTTCGATTTAATGCCCGAGAGAAACGAGGTTTCTTGGACAGCGTTGATGAAAGGTTATCAAGATTCTGGGTTTGATTTGGAAGTTTTGAAACTGTTCAAAAGTATGGTTTTTGCCGGCGAGTCGCGGCCTAACGCGTTCGTAGCAACTGTAGTTTTGAAATCTTGTTCAAGCTCTCGGAGAATCGAAGAAGGTAAGCAGTGTCATGGATGTTTTCTTAAACACGGTTTGACGTCACATGAGTTTGTACGGAACTGTCTTGTGTACATGTATTCTTCGTGCTCGGGAACACGAGAGGCGATTCGGATATTGGATGATCTTCTTCCGCATTGTGATCTTCTTGCTTATAATTCAGCTCTTAGTGGTTATTTAGAGCATGGTGCTTTAAAAGAAGGTCTTGATGTTTTGAGAAGGATGGCTAGAGAAGATTTTGTGTGGGACGACTTCACGTATATGTCTTGTTTAAAGCTTTGCTCTAATCTCAGAGATTTGGAATTGGCTCGGCAGATTCATAGCAGAACAGTGAGAGTTGGTTTCGATAAAGTTGGTGCAAGTGGTGCGCTTATTAACACGTATGGCAAATGTGGTAAAGTCTTGTATGCTCAGAGAGTTTACGACAGTACGAAAGCTCGAAACATTGTTCTAAACACATCGATCATGGATGCTTATTTCCAGAATAAGTCTTTCGAGGAGGCTCTGAATCTGTTTGCGGAGATGGGAACTAAAGAGATTCCTCCTAATGAGTTCACGTTTGCTGTTTTGTTGAACTCGGTAGCAGAGCTTTCCCTTCTAAAACACGGCGATCTTCTACACGGGCTTGTTGTGAAATCCGGTTTTCGGAGCCATGTAATGGTTGGTAATGCGTTGGTTAACATGTACGCCAAAAGTGGCAGCATTGAGGATTCATGGAAAGCATTCTCAGGCATGACTTTTAGAGATATAGTCTCTTGGAACACAATGATTTGTGGATTCTCACATCATGGATTAGGGAGAGAAGCGCTTAAAGCTTTCGACAAAATGATGAGTTCAGGGGAGATCCCGAACCGCATAACCTTTATCGGCGTTTTGCAAGCTTGTAGCCATATTGGCTTTGTGGAGGAAGGGCATTATTACTTTAACCAGCTAATGAAGCAATCCGGCGTTGAGCCTGATCTACGGCATTACACATGCATTGTTGGACTTTTGAGCAAGGCTGGGTTGTTCAAGGAGGTTGAGACTTTCATGAGAACAGCTCCTGTTGAATGGGATGTTGTTGCATGGAGATCTTTGCTAAATGCTTGTTATGTTCGTCGGAATTACAGTTTAGGAAAGAAGATAGCTGAATACGCCATCGAGATGTATCCAAACGATTCGGGAATGTACATATTGTTATCCAATATCCATGCCAAGTCAAAGGAGTGGGAAGGCGTGGCGAAAGTGCGTTCTTTGATGAAGCAGAGGCGGGTTAAGAAAGAGCCTGGAATAAGCTGGATAAGTATACGAAACCAAGTCTATGTGTTTCTTTCAGAGGACAATCAACACCGCGAGATCTTGCTGATTTATGCGAAAGTGAAGGAAGTTTTGGCAAAGATTAGGCCGTTAGGGTATGCAGCTGATGTTGCTGGAGATTTCCATGATGTTGATGAAGAACAGAGAGAGAACAACCTCTCCTACCATAGCGAGAAGCTAGCTGTGGCGTACGGTCTGATGAAAACGCCAGAGAACTCGACGTTGTACGTGACTAAAAACGTGAGGATATGCGATGATTGCCACTCTGCAATCAAGCTCATCTCGAAGGTCTCAAACCGATTAATAGTCGTCAGAGATTCCAATCGGTTCCATCATTTCAAAGATGGTCAATGTTCTTGTTGTGATTACTGGTGAAGCTTGTAAACCGAAAGTGGAATACTTTGGAAGGAAACTGAGTGCGGTGGGAGGGCTCTTGCGCTTCTATTGCAGCCTCAAGACCTTAGTAAGTTATACACAAAGCATTTTGAGAGCTCTCTAGTCATAATTTTTTAGGTGTAAATACTGTCTAACTATTCAGTCTTGATAGATTATTACTCTCAGCTCATTGGTTTTGGGCTCTATAGGAGCTTTTGATATTAAAGTTTGATAATTTTTACAAGAAGGTGATGAGACAACAATATTAACAGACACTAGTCTTAAAGCAAAGAACCAAAACATGAAGAAAAAGAAGTCGAGAAATTGATAGATTCTTTAGCAGAAGTTGTTCTCCATGAATTTCACAAATCCATAAAAATCAATTCTCCCATCTTTGTTTCCATCAAACGATCTGATCATTCTCCTGCAATTATCAAGGTTAGATCCTTCTTTTAAGCCAAGGATGGTCAAAACTCTCTGCAAATCTACTGGATCGAGAAACCCATCTCTGTTTTCATCAAAGACATCAAAAGCTTGCTTCACTTCCTCCAAGCTAGGCTCTTTCTCTTCAAACAGATTCGAAAGCTCCTCGGAACTGTAACGTTTTTGAAGTCCTTCGCTTTCTTGGTCGGTGAAAAGTCCTAAGCTTTTCATCACCATCTCTGCATCTTCTCTGTGAAGACCATCATCGTGTTTGATCGAACTCTGGACCTCGAGATCTTTGCTTTTCTTCTGGCAAACACATTGCTGCTGGTGTTGAAGAATAGGATAAAATTTGGAGAAAAAGATCTGAGCAAAAGAAACCCATCTGAAAAAGCCGATGAGGAAGTATTCAATCAGACCAAACAGAAGGAAAGAAGAAGAAGATGATGATGATGATGATGATGATGATGATGAAGAAGAAGAGTGTTTGCAGTTGGACAAGGAACTCTTCTCCATGGTTATAAGACAGTATAAATGGTTTACGTTCATAACTTTTGTTAGATGTTTTGTTTTTAAAACTAAAGTTTAGCAAATAAATGAAATTAATGTTGTGGAGGAGATGTTGGAGATATGAGTTTGTTTCATGGGCTATATATATACAAGATGAATAAGTCAATGTGGACAGAGTTTTGGTGGAGAGGCAAAAGTGAGGAAGGTGCAATGGGAAGAAGAGAGTAGGAAGGAAAGGGAAAGAGGAAACTCACAAAGAAACTTTAGTCTTAAAAAACAAACAATTCAATTAAGAGGAAATTTCTTCTGCATCATTTTATGGGAGTTGTTCTTTTGTACTTATTCATGGTCATGTTACTATTTTTATGAATCTAATTGTATTTTAAACTTAGACTAGAGCTTATATAATAATTTATATACTAAAGTTATGATTGTGTTAGAAGTGATGTCATGTCTAGCTTGATCGTGTTCCTACCGTGTGATTCATTTCAGTTTTAAGGATACTCGTTTAAGCTAAAATTTATAAATTTATATTGAACAAAATAAGAAAGGAATCAAAATCAGAAGGTGCAGTATAAAACAAAATGGGTGTTATTCAATCTTGGATTTTAATATAATTTAATTCTTAACACAACCAGCTCTTATTTAACAGATGGATTTATTCAAAACAAAACAAAAGGAATGCAACTTTGTGTATGTCAGTCATTTAAAATTAATTATAATGAGTGTTGTGAGTAAATTATTACAAACAAAATTCAAAACATAACAAACACAATTTAAAATTTATACACATGAGTTCGTAAAAATGTTATCAAAATTTTAAATCTAAAAAAAAAACGTATTAGCTGATAAACTGAAACTAATCAAACCAATAAAAATGGTCTCTAAAATTAGTCAATTTCCACGATTACTACTACTAATAAATTTCTCTTCAAAAAACTACTGATTGTTTTTTACTCACCATGATCCGTGACTTGTTTGACCAAAGATTATTTAATGATTGACTAATTCATACTCCTACTTATTAAGGGCATGAAAAAGACAAACAAACGAATTAATGTCACAATTGCAACTAACTTCCTTAGTAGTTTCCTGGAAATTTAATCAAAGTGGCTTTCTTTTTCTTTTGATGTTTATTAACAAACGTGATTATATTTATATGATCAAAATGCTTTTTGATTGGTTGTTTTGGTCAATATGGTATTAATCTTCTCCATAGATGGCTCTGTCAAGCCATTCAGAGTCCCATTGCACTGATCCCAGGGCGTTTGAAGTGTGTGCTTCAGTGGGTCAAAAACCAAAATAACAAGTTAGTCTAGTGGTCCATTTTATACCACTATTTTAGTACTTTTTACGTAGGGATAAACAAAGTATTTTGTTATTTATTGTCTCTTCAAGAACATCCAATAAAAATGGAACCATATAAAAAAAAGATTAGCATGATCTACGGGTAAAGATGAGATTTTCAGATCGAGAAATGATCCAAAAAAAGACAATTAAACCGAAACATATGAAGCAAATGCAAATTTTGAAGTGTAGGTTTTCGGAATCGATATTTCGTCTTCAGAAATCCGTTGGTTGGTTTTGTTGTGTTTCTAACTCATCGTTTTTGTTCTACTTTCTGAGTTTTTTCCTTAACTGTTACAACTCCAAAATGGTATAAAACTTAATATCTTTATTAAAAAAAAAAAAAAGTATTTTACCTAAACAAGACTTCATCAAAACAATCGAATCAATATGTAGTTTTTCATATTCGTGAGTGCCAACTATCTTCTTCTTCATTTTTTACCTCAGTAAGAGCAAGCTATTTTAGATAACATGATATCTTGAGAGTTTTATAACATCATTCGTCAAGTAGATATATAAAAACGGTGTAAATATATATACGAAAACTATTTGGAAAAAGCTTCTGAATTAGAAAGAAAACAACGTTGATTTAAACTTGGTTGACTTTGTCTGATAACACACAGTCCTGATGATTGATGAACATAGATTACATTATAGGATTCTTGATTCATCTGTGAACACACAAAGTCATGATAGACATAAATTAATCTTAACAAAGCTACCAAACAATAGTGGAAAAATGGTAAATCTTTCGAGACCACAAGTTATTTTTTCCTGCAAGATTTATTTAACTACAGTTTCAGGGGTTTTCAATTATACGATACAACAAACTTTCACTCCTGCAACCCAAAAACTAAACCTCTCCCTCACTATGTCAAACCATTTATATAGAGCTATATGTACAAAAGGACTCACCTGTTTTCTTGGAACACAAGACTGAACCCAAAAACAATCAAATTCATCTTCTTGATCATGAGCTTTCATGGAAGTTTGCTGACCTAGAAAAAGCAGCCGGATTCGCCTGCAACTCCGGTCGTCTTCCCTGAAGTTTTCCTTGAGAAAAACTGCCTTTTTCTTTGCTTGATGACCTGAAAGCTCCGAAAGTATCCGCCTTTTCGTCTTTCTTGATCCCTAACGTCTCCCATATCGAACTTTTAGCAGCTTCCTCAGGATCATCGATCCTCAGCGTCTTGGGAACCCACAAGCATCTCTCCGGTTTGCTTTTCTCTCTACCACCAAGTGGCTCACTTTCTTCCATACCAGTTCCTGGCTCAGCATCGTTCTCGTCTCTTGAATGCTTACCAAGTGTTGGAGAGTTTGGACCAGAACCAGACGGTGAATTGGGTTGAGGCATCCAGGTGAAGCCGTTCCAAGCTCCCGGCGAAACACCCGGGCAGCTCCAGTAAGCGGGGGGAGGGTAAAACGGTACAACCGTCCACGAAACTCCGTTCCAAGCGTAAGGCCAAGTTGGTGGTGCTGGTCCTGCAAAGCATGGAACTTTAGGTAACGGACTGATTGTTCCGGCCTCCTCGTTAGGAACCATGATCTTCAAGCCTTCAACAGGTTCTTGAAACCCGGTTTGCGTCTTCAGCATCGACTTCTTGTCAGCAAGATTCAATCCAGAAGCCATAGACTCACAGAGGACTGAATCAGAGCCAAAAGCAAGGAGCTTAGCGCCATTAGGATGTTGTTGAAGATCGGTGGTTGTTCTTGCCGCCGCCTTCTGCATAGCTTCCGTGCTCACATGACGGTTATACTGAGACGCCGGGTTCTTGTTCTTGCGTCTCCCTGCACCAACCGGAACGTTCCTCATCGTTCCACCGGCAGTCCAATATCTCTGACATTTCTTGCAGAAATGGCGAGGCTGGTTAACGTTGTAGTTGTTGTAGTAACAGAACTTGGTCTCCATGCTGTTGCATCGCGGGCAGGGAAGGATCTTGTCCGGCTTCTTTAGCTTCGCCTCTTGAGAGCAAGTCCCGTTGTTCTGTGACGACGACGAATCTTCATCAGTCTTTGCAGCAGCTTTTGGTGTTTCCGTTTTCTCTGTTATACCCGAAGAAGAAGTCGTAGTAACGTTATTAGATTCATCATCCTTCAGTGACTCTTCTTCTCCTTTCTCTTCTTGACACTCAATATCTTTTTCTTCCTATAAGATTAAAAACATCAAATTGATTGCAGTAATCACATCAAGATCAACAAAACTCAATGGTATCAGAATCAAAATGTAACATTTCTACTAATCACAAGTTTTTAAGCATCTGGAACAAGAGAAACAGAGAAGGTAACGTTTTAGTTACCCTAAAATGAGTTAAACCCTAAAAGTTCTTGAGCGATTCAATATCAAAACCCTAGGAGAACTTAAATCGACGAAAGATCAAAAACCGAATGAAACAGATTAAGATCTCGAATCACTTAATAAGGAGCCTCATTCGATAATCCAGATTTACAGATTTTAGAAATTAATAAAGAAAAGAAATCCCCCAAAAGGGATTGAAAAACCAAAGTTCGAGATAAACAATATACCAAAATCACACCAAACAAGATTTACTTTTTATTTACAAATCTACGATTTGGACCAATCTGACATCAAACCCATCAGGTCATTTCCGTTAAATAAATGAACTTTCCATCGAAATCGAGAAACGAAACGATTCGCCAATCCAAAAAAAAAACTTACCTTTCCACTCTCGTTATCTCCACCGCGAAAACCACCACCGTCTCCTCCTCCTAAACCGGAATCACCCATATCTTCGTCATCTCCGGTCGACGAATCTGACAACCGAACAAGATTCTGTTCTTGGTTTTCGGTTGAAACTCCGGTAACAGAAGAATCACCACCAAGCTCAGGCAAAGGAATCGTCTTCCCGAAAAGCTTAATCGCCGGATCAGACATCAATTTTTTCTTGTTTGTCCACACTTCCTCTTCTTCTTCTTCTTCTTCTCCAGCGAGAAAAAAGCGCAAACTTTTGAGAAGACAGAGAAGAAAGCTACAATTTTTTAAAACAAAAAGAGAAGAAAGAGAGAGAAACGACTGTCTTGTTTTCGGTGGTTGTCTGAATTTTTTCCTTTATTTCTCGATTTGTTTTTCCTCTTTTTCTCTTTTTTTTTTTCTTGTGTGCAATCCTTTTTGTCTTTGCGAGAAAAAAGATTACAGTTTTGCTGTGATCTCGCGAGTTGTTCAACCTTTTGATTCGCCCAGAGTGCCACGTCATTATACGTGAGGATTCTTAGCCACAAGTTTTCATTTTCTTCTTTTGTTTTTGTGGACTTTTTTATAAAAGGGCATCTCTTTCGCTTTTTCTTCTCTTTTTGGCTTTTTTTTTTTTAACTTCCTTTTCAATCTAGTCAGCACTTTTATTTTTTACTTTTTACTTTTTACCTTTTCTTAAATCTTTTTCTCCAAATTGCCAAGCCATGTTAAGAGGATTAACTGGTATAGAGCTTTTATCCAAAATCTAAATCCAAACCCAATCCAAAAATTGAACAGTTTTTATATTTCAATTGAACCCTGAAAAACTTTAAAAAACCCTGAAAAAACTTGAACTGAACCCCAAAAAACATGACCAAATCCGAACTAAATCCCGAATTTTAAGCCCATGATTAATAGCATCGACTCTATACATCCCAAAAATACTAAAAAATGTCAAATGGTCTATCTATCCATTTCAGACTACAAATACCATATAATTCAAGTGAACATTATACTTGGAAACGAAATATAATCTAAGAGTATTAATATTTTGTATTCTTATTAGTCATCTACATCATTTAAATAACAAACACTCAATCGTTTCTTCTTTTGGTTTTTTTATTGTTGCTTAAGTATTAGTTAGAGGTTCATCAGAAAGACTCCACATTGGTGTCATGAATACGAACGCCTTTTATGGGGGATGAGTTTATTTACTCTCCCATAGTCGACTCAACAATGTCGAGGAGCAAACACGTAATTGCGAAAGATCCAAAATTATGCATGAATAAACTTTCATTCCTAACTTTTTAGGGATTTAAATTCAAATAATGTAAGCTGTTTTTTTTTTTTTTTTTTTAACAAATATTTGAAGCTAGGGATCGAGATTAGATTGTTGTTTCATAGATCTGGAAATCGTCTATTAAAAACCAAAATTTGGTAAACATGTAAAAAAAAAGTATGATGGCCGGTAAATGTGTAAATATGTCTTTATCAAAAAAAAGGTGTAATGTGTAAGAGAAAATCAGAAGCCCGTGACTTTACAAGTCGATTATTTTTGTCCCGAACATCTTAAAAAGAACTCTTAACAAAAAAAATGTGTAAGAGTTATTTTTAAGATGTTCGGGATAAAAATAATCGACTTGTAAAGTCACGGGCTTCTGATTTTCTTATCTATCCGATTTGATATTCGTGATAAAAGAAATGCTCACTTCACGAATATTGCTGCTCAATGCAAATTTGTAAAATTTAAATAATTGTTCTTTTATTCTCATTCTATTTTCCAATTTTTGTATTCTATTATTCAATTTATTCTTAATGTCTTTTGCAGATTTATGTCATAAAATCCTCAACATATCCGAGATGCGTGGCTGCAAGAAGTCATGTTTGAAGTTGTGGTAACTAATGAACGCCATGTCGATTTAGAAAAGTGCAACTAATGTGGATATATGATACCTTTATTTCAGACCACCCCAAATCCCTACTCTATAATATAATAAAACTGTTTGAATACATTTTTAATTATTTTTTTTATATAATATATTATCCCCACTTGGACGCACGACTGAAAAATACATATTCTTAATCTTGCTAAAGATGCTTAAGAAACATTATTTATCATTTTCTGACTGTTGTTTCCCCCAACTAAAGAAAGGGCTATTCAAATTTTAAACTTCAAAACCCAATTAAAAACTTCATTGTATTTTTCAAACCATGGAAAATCAAAATTCGAAACACTTAGGATATCAAGCTTCAGTGTTTCGGATAATACGGATAACAAGAGCGAAGACTTTATCAAATTTCACATTAACTCTTAAAAGCCCGATTAAATCCACGTCAGCATATCCCCTAACCACTAAACTCGTGTTCACACGCGTCGGATACGACAGCTCATTTTCTCGATAGGAAAAAGCAAATCAAAAAGCGACGAAAAGGACATTCAGTGACTTGTGGCTCAAATTTTTCTGTCGTCTACGTTTATTTGCCACGTGTTCCAAGAAACACCCAAGTGAGTGAAGTTCGTTTAGTGCGTGTTTATTAGGATGTTCATTTTGGCCCACGAACTCGAACTAGTAGTAGTAATCATATTATTATAATTTAGCTCGAACTAAACAAATTATTTCATCTTTAAGATGTTTATGGAAAATCGAACTAATCTAAATTCGAACGATGTAAAAAAAAGTTATACTTTAGCTCGAACTAAACTAAAAATTACCCAAAATGATGCTGCTGCATTTTCGAACAGATTACCAGACCATATCTATACACAAAATAGCATGTAACCAAAATTATCTAAATATTTCTAAAATAACTCAAAATAATCGTTAACTTTCGAGTCGGCCTTTTAATTGATCGAGTGAAAGTTCATTTATGGTTTTACATACATGAGTTATCCTTAATTGACCTAGTGAAAGTTCATTGATGTCATGACCGGACGAAATAGTAAGTTATCAACGAACCAAAGCCCATCACAAAAGCTTGATGGGCCGGACCATATCAAAATTCAAAACTCTGCCAATCGGTGATAATTTGATTGGTAAGTTTCAGTTACTTAACCGTTGGTAATTGTTCTTCTTTCTGTTCATGCTTTCATTAAAATATTTTGATCGATGTGTAAACATTTTCATACACATATCTAGATGATCTAGTCTAGATCTAACACAACATTTTAGTCCACAATACAATAGATAAACAGTAGATAATAGAGTTCAAATTCAAATCATCTAAATTACAAAGAAAATTAACAAAATAAATACTAAAAACACCAAACAATACATACAAAAGGGAAAAAAATCAACCGGTCATGCATCCGACACCATAACGAGTGGTCGGAAAAACAAGAAACAAAGCACTACAAACAATTCCGACCATCAGTGGAAAACTCTCCATAACTTGATCCATCTCTTTCTCTTTCCCTGGAAACAAACAACCAGTGACTCTCCGATCCGAAAACGCAATCGCCATAAACACCAAAACGCTCATCACCGCATGAACAAAGTCGTTAACCTTCAACTTATACCTATCATCCGTCACCGGAATCTCCGCTTCCGCGATCACATCTCCGCCTCCAAACTCCGGTGGCGGCGGTTTCATGAACACCGCGAGTCCACGTGGCGTCACGAAACCGTAATAGATTTTCCCATCCGAGGCTTTGAAACTGTCGGTGAAATGGAAGAAGAAACAAGACATTGCGCAGAGAAGCAAGAGGAGATGGATCATGAGTGTGTTGATTCCGTTACAGTCTCCGTCGCGGTAGATCGACGGAAGAACCATTTCGAACATCAAGAGAGTTCCTGTCGGAAGGAAGTTGACGAGCATTGATGTCTTTGAAACCGTTTTTTGAACTCCTTGCGCCACCATGCGACGTTTTCGACCCCTTCCTCCTCCGGCGGCGGCTCCTGCCGGAAGTGTAGGGAGTGAAGAGATTAAGACGGGTTTTGGCGAACGAGACAGTGGTGGTGATGGTTTTTGCGGCGGAGTCGCCGTCGTGTAAACTCTGATTCCGACACTTTCTTCTGTTTTCTCCATTTTTGTGTGTTTTTCTGTTTTTCTTTTGTTTTGTGATTCGTCTGTTGTCTGTAATGATTTTGTAGAGATTAGAGAATGAAGTTTTTCTAATTATACGTGTTAATAATTATTTTCAAAATCACGGCGGTTAATGACGGTTATAGAGTGTTCTTATCCAACGTACGGTTATGTAAATTTTTTGCTTTCTGTTTGATAACAAGCCACGTGGTTCATAAAGGAGACTCGATGAAGGAATAAATAACCGTCCGATTAGACTTGCTTAGTTTTTTACTTTAGTCGCTCTCTGATTTAGCGACCAAAGACTTGATGAAAAATAAAAAATAATCAAGTGTAATGGGCTCAAGTCCATAAGTCCATGAAATAGCGAAGTCCTAGTTATTGAAAAAATGAAATTTAGCACATGGCAAATCTACTATATAATTTTTGCTTGTGAATGATATTGTGAGCAACCTCCAATGTTAGGGCTTGAGATCTGAAGAAGCAATAAATTGAACGTACCTAACGAGTGAGAGATGTCGTTCGCAGATTCATCGTATGGTCAATTTCCATTTACTACAAAGTAATAGGTCAAAGGAAGAGCTGTCTCTATTTGCTTTCATTGAAATTATCGAGAAAGCTATTCACCAGGGTTTTGTAATGTTTGGTGATGGGGATTTGCCTTTTGGTTCTTTACCCTTTAGAACTTACAAAATTTAACTTATACCCTAGATAGATGCACTATTCACATATCTCTTAAAGTATAACTTTCTTACAGTTTTAGTTAAAAAAAAACTTACTTACAGTTTAGAATTCATCGCTGAAAAAGATTGGGATAAAGATTAAATGCATTAAAAGCGCTACACACATGGTAGAAGTAATAGGTAATTAAGCCCATGCAAAGAAAATGGTGAATAGGAGGAGTAACTAGAAAGTTGGAACAAGTAAATGAATTTTATCGGAGGGCTTTACCAATTTTTTTTTTTTTTTTTTTAACAAATGTTATTCCATATTTTTCGTGCTGGTCTTCGTTTTTCTAATGGTTTATTCCCTTTTTTTTTAGTTACTGAGCTCCAATTCAGCAGAGAACAAATTTACTTGATTGTAGTGAAAACCCGAAACAGGCATAATATTAATTCTTGCATTGATGCACATGTAGTCAAACTAGTTTTTCCATACTATAGCAATCGCGCTGTTACAATCAAATTTGATGAAACAAGTTTTTTTGAAAAGTAAAATAATATACAACTGCATTCTAGAGAACAAAAAATACCATCCTATGAAACATGCATGAACGGTGGAGATAAGATTAGTAAGTCTGTTTTTCTTATGAAATGTGTACTTTTACTTGGTTTTAGTTAAAATGTGATTTATTAAATTAGATATGCGAAGCTGTACGTATATGATATAGACTTCACATAACTCGATACTTATATTCAAGTACATACATTTTTTTTTTTTTGGTAAAATGTTTTCAAGTACATACTTCCTATTGTTTGATGTGTCTTCTTTGTACCATACCCAACTTACTTCCTTAAATGTATTACACAGTCTACTTCATAGTATACAAATGTACTATTTTTTTACCTTTTTCAAATTTCCACTGGTTAGAAGTGTGTATCCTTATATTAATTAGTATAGTTTGTAAGAAAATAATGTAGTGTTTGATTAGTTTGTGCCTTTTACCACAAAATAAAAAGAGTTGTTTGTGCCTGTGTTTATATATTTATTTATTTTTTGTTAAAGGGTTTTTTTTTTTGATGGCTTTGTTAAAGGGTTTTCACCCTGTGTTTAATATTATTTTATATAATTATGTTATATAAGAATACATAGTAGATTATTTGTTTCATCTTGTATTTATACAAACTACATGCCCATAATGACATAATATAACCTTTTTTATGTGTGCACAACACATAATTTAACTAATCCTGACTTTTTACATTATCAATGTTTATAATAATATATTGGTGGGAACAATAGTTTGGTTTAGCAAACCCAAAGATCATGAGTATATTGTAGTTAGATTAAATTAATTAATTTCTCGGCTAGTTTAAATAATATTCCAAAAACTGCTAGACAAAAATCATATGCAAAGGACAGCTCCTACGTGTATTAGATATGCATCTTTCATTGTAGGGATTAAAACTATGATAATGCATATAGCATGCCGTTCTCGAGGAGATAAATTATTAACTTATATAGTTTATTTCATTTATTCAAGGCTACCAACATATAATAAAACTGTTATATATGTACGACGCTGTTGGAAGACGAGCCTATGCAACGAAAATTAAACATTAATGAGCAATCGGAATTTAGCAGAAAAATCTATAAGTACGAAACACATTGAGATAGGTTTATTTACTTCAATAGAGCAAGACAATGCGACTTGCAAACTTGAAATTAAGATCGTTTCATATTTTCTCCATGTTTGCTTTCTCTTTATATGGTCTCTCATTCGTTTGCTTTTTGTTTTCTTCCCCCAAATTCTTGGAACAACAACTACATAATTCACAAAAGAGCGAATTTAGGTGTTTTAACATCTTCAGTTTTCTTCGAAATTCTCCTACAATCTCTTTTGTTCTCATTTTCTTTTTGATTGTTTAGAAAATGTTCTTTCGGACCAAAAACCTCTAGTCGCCGAAAAAAAAAAAAAAACTTTACTTTCGTTTTTTTTTTAATAGCTAGGAATAGTAACTTTGGATAGGAATGGAAATGAAGATGCATGGAGGTGTCAATGGATTGTCTCGTCTAAGGTCTTGAATGTGGGAAAAGGCCATTGTTGTTTAGCCAAGGATGACTTGCCGGCAGCTTTGAATATAACTTCACTATTTATTCGATTATATTATGGGGAGATTTGTATAATTTATCTACCTTGATTTATATAATAATATATATATATATATTTTTTTTTTACTTATTTATATGTGTGTTTGGTGGTGGGATGTGACAAAGCGAGCCCGGCAAGTCATCTGTGGCTATGCAAATGCCTCTTTCTCTCATTCTAGACTTACGATGATACGTAAAAATGTTCATGGAGCACTCTTAAGATGGATGAATGTGGTGATGAGTAAATATGGTGATGCTCCAATCAAAGGTGTGTTTCCACAATCCGAAGTTATCTTAATTTAGTGGTTATATATAATGCATTTAGTTTGGAGGTCAAGGTATAGATTTCAATTAATAAAAATGTTTCTTTGTTTTGTTAAAATAATTTGTGTAGGCCCTTCGTACTTTCGTAGGTCTAAGCACGACCTTAGTCCAATATACTAACCTATAGACATGGTTTTTTTTTTTTTTTTTTTATGATTTTAGTATTTTACACTCATGTTTCGTTCTAACTTCTTTTGTTTTTTTAATTGACAGCTAAGATATTGTACAAGTAAAAAAAAACAAAAATTTCGGCTTAACATGTAGAACAGTACTTTTCATGTCGGTTTCATATTAGCATAATTGTTTATTTATGCTATACCGTCATCCCATTTGCTTCTTCATTACAATTTGACTTTGTACCATATACTTTTCTTTCTCTACCTAGAAAAATAAAATCTTCACAATCCGATACTTTTCTCTTAAATGACGCCGTTATAAACTGTTTTTAATTGTGCTTAATTTTTTACCTTAATTTTTAATGATTTACTATACTATCTTATATATAATTAGGGAGTGTTCTCTCCATCTAGAGTATCCACATCATTATAACAATTTTTAAATTGTATTTAAGATATTTATTTAAAACATGGCTATTCACATTTTCTTATATATATTCATATTAAAGTTAGAAAAATGCACAAAATTAAATAATAAATAGAAAGTATGTGATATCATGAAAAATGTCATATAAATTACAGAGAAAGTTATAATATATTTCACTGAAAGTTATTAATAAAAAATTACATAAAAGATTTATCTTTTTAAAAAAAAATGTTATAATGTGTTTTCAAATTAAGGTTGTAAAGAGAAATTAGAAGCAAGAGATTAAAATTTTTAAGGATTATGACACATCTGTTTTGAAAATATAATTTAGTTGTATAAAAACATAAATGATTATCATGTTTAAGCAATACCACAAAAAAAGAAAATATGAAGTTTCTATCATATTTCGAGTCTAAATGTGATTATAAACCATATTTAAGAATTCTTCATAAGAGTTAAATGGTTTAATTTTCTACATATTTTAAACGGAGAATGTAAGAAGAGGTTCTTGGAGAGCCATAGCAAGAGTTTCGGTGTATGAAAAACATTTGGCAAGTAGTAGTGGGTAAGCTAGGTATAACATATTTTATATAACAAACCGGGGATGGAGCCCATAATACAGGAAAATTCAAACGGTTTGAGAATTCTTAAGGATGATTGTAAGTATACGTCCAAATGTGATTATACATCATATTTAAGAATTCTTCATAAGTGTTAAATGGTTAATTATAGTCTAATATAACTGAACAAACAAAATACTTAAAATGCTAATTTTTAGAAAGAGAAAGCCAAAAATAAAGTTTGAAGTTAACCTCTTAATAAATAAATAAACGTATTTGAGACTCTTAGTGTGAGTGGTTGGATGAACTCAAAACATAACCGATGAACATTAACATAAAACCATCATAATTCAAATCAACGAACTTAAAAAATAAAAAAGCTATCGAAAATAACCCCGCGCTTGCGCGGGGCTTTAATCCCTAGTTACAAATAATTAGAAATGTTACAATGAAGATTATGTAACGAAGATTATGCAACAAGTTTTCTGCAAACATGTATTCAATAATATGTATAAATAACAATAAATCGTATTTTTTTTTGATTCAAACCATATATCTTTTGGTGTAGAAACATTAATGAACCATTGGACCAAAGGGGTTTCCACGCCAGTAATGATTTTTTTATATAATGTTATATTGAACAATATATACCTAAAAATGGAACAATGCCAAATTTTTATAAAGACCGATACTGTGTCAGCCATATCAGCTTCCAGCAAGCGTTCAAGATTTTTCTTGATGATGATTGATCTACAATGCACCAAACACAAATCAAAAATATCCTTTACTTTATATCTAGTTTTAAAAAGGTTCGAAGCAGACATCTCTAATATATAACAGAAACGAGGAAACTTTTGATCGAAAATCTTAAATCGATTGAATCTTGATTACGCAATAACGCACGTCCGTCAAAAGGATAACTCTAGAAGACTAGAACTAATCCTTCTCTACGAGAGTAACGAAAATGGAAGTATAGTATAAAACCGGATATTTTTATTAACCAAAATAAATAGAAAAAATAAAATAAAATAAAACAAAAAATGGAAGGATAACCACCGTCTACACAAAAACACACACATAAATGAGGAAAATAAACTGAAGAACCCTAAGTAAAATTGGTGAGGTTTGAATAGGAAAAATATGTTAGGACGGTTTTTGCTTATACTAGGCTCGATATGGTTGGGACGAATATCAATACACAGCGCCCGACAATTCGGGAAGAAAAGAGCCATATGCTGTCCGAGAAATGGAGGCGGTGAAGATAGGATCAGTGCACTGCCAGATGATTTGCTTGTGCGGATTTTGTTGCTTGTTCCAACAGAAGATGCAGTGGCTGCTATGATTCTGTCCAAACGATGGCGGTCTACCTGGACGATGGTGCCACGACTAGAGTACAAAGAGATCAAATATGGTACTCGCAAAATATTTCTTGGCGGTTTACTTCGCTTTTTGTTTGGGAAAGGTGAGCGACCCCAGTCTATATGGCGGTTTCTTAACGAGTCAATGCGACTACACAAAGCACCTATATATTAGAAAGATTGGCTATAGAACTTGGTCCACATTCTCCTGTTGATGTTAACGTGGGAGCGTCGATTGCAAATGCGGTTGATCGCAGGGTTCGTGAGCTAGAGTTTGATCTCAAGTGGTCCGCAGGTCCTGTTAGCTTGCCCAAAAGCCTTTATATTTGCGATACGCTTGTGCATCTCTGTCTTTCCGACAAGGTTTATGTAGATGTTTCTTCTCCAGTTTGCCTCCCTTCCCTAAAAAATCTTGGGCTTGTCTCTGTGGTATACAAAGATGAAGATTCTCTTGTCAGGCTCTTATCAAGTTGTCCTATTCTCAAGTCTTTGTATGTGGTGCGACATCACCAAGACAATGTGACAAAGTTTAGTGTACGAGTGCCATCTCTAGAGACATTAATTTATATTCATGTGTCGTCATTCAACGAAGATGTTGGAGGATCTTTGATCATAGATTCTGCGAGTTTAAAGAAATTCTTCATTAGCGATGGTTGGACAAACTCTTTCTCGATTGAGAACAAGCCTTGCCTTGATAACGCACTTATCTACATTTGGTTTTATCCCGATGAGGAGTTTATGAGATGTCTTTCCTCAGTCATGTATCTCGAGTTATATCTGAGCGTTGCAACGGTACTTGAACCACACACTTTGTTTTGTTTTTTTCTTCTTAGTGTTATGTTCACATTTCTATCCGCAGCTTATGTGTTGTTGTGTTCGCTGATTTAAGGTTGCGTGTTGTGATGCCATTCAATTCTCCCAGCTTACAGAGTGTAAAATACGTCCTCATGATGAGTTAGATTGGTTTGAACCATTAGTGTTGTTGCTTCAAAATTCTCCTAAACTGAAAGTTCTTGTCATCGACCTGCAGGTTTGTATTGTAACCTCTTCTAAGTTAGTAATATGTTAAAACTGAAGCAAACATGTTAGTAACATACCTTGATGTTGCTTCACAGGTATTTAATCGAAATGAGGATTTTCCACTTTCGTGGAACCAACCGAGTTCTGTTCCCGAATGCTTGTCAAGCAATCTCGAGACCTTTGAGTGGGAAGGATATGGAGGAACAACCGAACAGAAGAATATGGTAAGATACATCTTTGCCAATTCCAAGTGTCTAAAGAGAGCTGGAATCTCCTTGAAATCAACGTGCAAACGCAAAGATAGAAAGAAGATAATGAAAGAGTTAGAATCTGTGCCTAGGTGATGTCTCTGCATTTTAGCCCTTTTAAGCATAGTTTTTCATACCATTTTTCATACATTTGTTCATTGATTCATCCATTTTAGGTTAGTTTGCATTCCTTAGCTGAATCTATAGTCTTTGGAGCATGCATTGCACATATCCTGCATTTGGAGTTGTATTTAGGTACATTTGGAGGCTTTTGAAAGAGAGATGGGACTTGAAGATTGGAGGAGTCATCTGTCACGCGCAAACAGGATGCGAAACAGGATGAGAACCTGTATGCCGAAGAGAAGC
>OVBJ01001394.1:10148-28854 GCA_900406535.1 Noccaea bulbosa
TTTTTTTTTTTTTTTTTTTTTTAGTGATCTCCAGATGACAAATATTCCTCTGACAATTCTGCAGAAAGTCCAAATTCATTTGCTCACACGGAGAAATGGCTTCAATGACGACACGAATGCTTTCAATAGCAGAGAGGTTTTGCCTCCATAGTACCAATCAAAAGCTGGTTCGAGTTATAGGAAGTAAAATAACCAAACAAGAAAACTGAGACAATTACAAGTCACACGAGTTTCCTCTACCTCAGATGCTCTCCTCTTGCGTCCTCCTCTTTGTTGGAATTGAGCCAAACTTAGAACATAGTTCTGAATATGTGAACAATACGCCCTGAGCTTAGAATGTCCACCATCATGATCAAATGTTTCACCACAATCCACACATCTCCGATACTGTGTAGTGTGTATAGAGGGTATAGAGACCCTCCTCAAGAAAGTAAAAACATATATCGTAAAGTAAACCTTCTATTAAATTCACTTGCTTGTGATTCCTTATGACATATGAGTGATTTGTTCAGTTTAAATTATTTGGATCCAAAGTTGAAATTCTCTAATAATGTAGGGAGTATTTAACTAAGTAGCAGTTCTAACGAAAACGTGTATCACAAAAGTCTTCCTCTGATTTATTGACCAGACTTTCTCCGAACTCTTCTTTGCTAAGGAAAATAAAATCAAAACAAAATATCTTTAAGTGTGATTAATTTTTGGGACCTTCAAAAATTATTTTATTTTCTCTTATCGTCTTTCTTTGTTTGATAAGAAAGTTTCATTTTTCCCGAGAAAATTTTCTCGATCGATTCTACTCCAAGAAAACAAGAGCTCGTTCTTGTGAGCTGTGTGAATAATAATAATCATTCGTTCCTCCTTTCCCCTGTCGATTACTCATTTCAAATTGTCTCGATTTTGGTTTGATCGGCGAAGAAAACAATGGGGCAACAGCAATATGCGTGTGTGAATTCGGAGAGTCATACACTAATACAAACCACAATGCTAAATGTCTCTTTGTCAAGTAGTGATGTGATACGACAAAAAAATAATAGTAGATAATCCAAACAAATTATCGATTGATTTGCTTCTAAAGATAGTTGTAAATATACTCTATGGAATCCAACAGCTAATAAGTTCCTAAATAAAACAATGAAAATTGACAATTGCAAATCACATGCTTTGCGCTTTTGCGTCATCCAAGAAGTGTGCCATATATTGAGGGCAAACTTGGAACATAACTAAGAATAACTGAGCAATATGATGATATGCATGAAGAATCTCCATAACGAGGATCCATTTGCATGTGTTTATTTTCTCCCACAATGTCTAAGCATTTCCTTTTGGCGGGGCGGCGGTACCTGGGGCAACATACTACAGCTTTCTTCTGCACGTCGGCCAAGAAACTCATATTATGCCAAAACGTAAATTTACCTTTCACAGTTAAGAACTTCCTCCATGACATGACAGGTCCTGGGCTAGTTGTCACCCACACATCTAAACCATTCATAGAACTACCAAACAGACATAGTTGCTCTTCTCCATCCACTGATAGAGTCGCACCTGACGAATAAGGAAACTGATGAGGCAGAGACAGACTTTGAAATCTCTCTGCTGAGAAATCAAAACTTTGTAAGAAAAACCTCCATGTAGTAGCATCACGAGCAACCCAATAAGAATTTCCCTTCATAGACATGCCACGACAAGATGAGCCCCATTCGGGAGTGACAACAAGAACCCTCCAAGAATCAGAGGTAAAGTCGTATATTTCAAACTCATTGAAAAGGAGGGAAGGGGGCTAAGCGGCGAATCATCCTCAGTAGTTTGTATTTTTTGCAAGAAGATTCGTTGTCGTAACCAAGAGCATAATCGTCGGACTTCTTGTAGCTTTCTCTCGGTTTAATCCACTTGGTTTCCCCTGAACATGGATTCCAAACCAAAAGTAGTCTGTTGTCCTTTGTGGTGCATAGCAACAAGCCCTCGACGCAGTGATATATGTTATCTATATCGACTTGCGAAGATTTTGAAAAGGGATCTCTAAGGTTGAATTTTTATGCTACCTTAACAGATGGAGATAAACCGTCGTGGATTCCGTGAAGATTGACCTCTACTAAGAAAGCCCTAGAATCCAACAGCATGATGATCAGAGACTCCTTTGGTGCATTAGCAGAGTGTTTCTTAGCAAAACTCTCAGATTTCAACAGAGTGTTCCATTGTTTCGATGTTGATTGCAATCGTGCTACAGATTTAGCCGGAACGCTAGAGAGTATCTCCTCTATCAAATCCAAAGAAAGGTCTCTCCTCTCCATATTAGCCATTACTGTGATTGAATAAATTTATTTGTCAGTCAAAATCTGAATCTAATACGAATGATAAGCAAGTCAGCCCAAGCACACAAGCGAGAAAGACCTAAAACCTTAATCCCTAATCTCTTATATCTCTCTGTTTTTTTTTTTTTTTTTTTTTTTTTCAAACCCCTAATCTTTTTTTTTTNATATATATATCTTTGTTTTTTATTTTTAATAATTGATCCAAGAAAGAGACAATTTAATACTTTTGCACAAGTACCTAATGCTAATACGATATTGCAAAAGCTACAAGAAATATAAATTTATGAAACGGATAAAAAAAAAAATGTTAAAAATAAAAGACACCGTTTCAAAGCTTTTCACCGTTTTGGTCAAAAAAAGGGTTCGCAAGCAGCTTTCTTGCTACAAAAGACACCGTTTCAAAGCTTTCTTACACAAAACTTATCTCTACCTGTCATGGAAAAATATACTGTATCTGAGCCCTCGTGACATATGAGTCATTTGTTCAATTTAATTATTTGGATCCAAAGTTGAAATTGTCTAATACTGTAGGGAGTATTTCACTAAATCTAACAAGTAGCAATTCTAACGAATCTTCCTCCAAACTCTTCTTTGCTAAGGAAAATAAAATATCAAAATATCAAAATATCTCTCAAGTGTGATTATTTTTTTTGGGACCCTTTATCGTCTCCCTTTGTTTGATAAGAAAATTTCATTTTTCCCGAGAAAATTTTCTCGATCGATTCTACTTCCAGAAAACAAGAGCTCGTTCTTGTGAGCTGTGGTGTATAATAAATCATTCCTCCGACGAATTCTGGTTTCAATTTTTCTCGATTTTTGGTTTTGATCGGAGAAGAAAACAATGGGGCAACAGCAATCGAAAGGGGAATTGCTGTTTCAGCAAGTGAGCTATGGCAACGCCGAAGGGATTCGAGCTCTTCGTCGAGACGGTGCAGACCTCGAGGTTCCTTCTTCTTCTCAATTTTTTTTTTGTTTTTTACTAAATCAATTTGGTTGATGGATGTGCTTGAAATTAGGGTTTTACGGAGATACAAATCGTTTCATTTTCTTTTATGTCTCGTAATTGTAATTTGTGGTTTTTTTTTTTTTTTATATTTCTTTTTGGGGATTGCAGTGGATAGATAGAGAAGGCAAAACTCCATTGATATTGGCTTGCATGAACTCGGAGCTATATGATGTTGCCAAAACTTTGATCGAATTGGGCTCTAACGTTAATGCTTATCGTCCCGGTAATTGAAAGTTTTCGCATTTCTCAGAATTGATTTTTGGACCTTCCTTGTTTTCCCCCAAATTGAGATTTTTTTTTACTGAAGAACAAAGTCGCAACTTTTTTTTCAATATTTGAGTTTTAGTGAGTGATTTAGCTAAATTTGCCCTCTTGTTGGCATCAGGTCGTCATGCTGGGACTCCTCTGCACCATGCCGCAAAGAGAGGTCTTGAGAACACTGTTAAGTTACTTCTTTCTCACGGTGGTAAAGTCTTTCGTCCTCTCTTATAGCGTGATGAAAATGTGAGCTCGGGTGACTACTAATCGTGTCTTTAATCTCATTTTTTGGCAGCAAATCCACTTGTTCTCAATGATGATTGTCAGACACCACTTGAGGTCGCTAGAGCCAAAGGTTTCAGCAATGTCGTGCGTGCCATTGAGGTATGTTTCGTGATCGAATTGTGATTGCTTTTGTGGATTAAACAATAATTTCTCTGTAATTGTGGGATTCTGTAGAGTCACATCTGCTTGTTCTCTGGTTGGATGCGTGAGTTTTACGGCCCTACCTTTCTTGATTTATTTGCTCCTCAGCTTCTTTCAAGAAGAGTGTGAGTCTCCATTAAAGCTCTGATTTTTTGTGCACTTTGCTTTGAATCTTCTTCTCTAAACCGTATGATTTTGCAGATGGGTGGTCGTCGTACCAGCCGGTTCAAGAAACCCTACAAAGCCTTTCAAGCTGGAGTTGGTTGTGTATCCAAGTCTACAGGTACGATGATCATTAGAATAATAATAGTTCACAGAACAAACAATGTGTTCCAAGTATTGCATATTTGGTTGAGCTGCTCTATAAACTGGTATGGTCTGTTATCAGGATGCACAGCCACGCACAGTCATGCCCTTGTGGAAAGCAAACTTGGAGGAACCAAAAGGAAAGCAAGCTGATACTTCAGTGATGATTGTTGATAACTCCACAAGTAATTTCCTTGCTACTTAATTATATGCTGTTGAACATGCAAAACTGTTTTGTGGATGTTGATTTGAATCTTTATTCCTGGTGGTGGATAGTCCCAAGCCGCAGGAGGCAGAGACGAAGGGCCTGCGCCTCTCACGGGAGACGTAGGCCTCAAGTAGTTAGGCGTAAGTATACACTGTTTAGTTGCTGAAGTTTAGGTTGCATATATATATCGTAGCTACTCTGATATCTCTGATTTATCTGTTTCTTGCGTTATAAAAAGATTATGCCTTCCAGTGAAGCAGAAACATGTGAGTTTGTCTCTCTTTCTCTTTTCTTACAGAGACGCGTCTTAAACTCGCACCCTCCGTTGAAGGCGATGGTCAACAGCTTAAGTGGTTCTGTGATGCATGTAAAGGAATTCCACAGGTAATGCCAATTGGATATTATAGAGACTTCTTGTTTCATTTCTTTCTTCTTTGTTCTATATGATGAAACTCTGTTGTATACAGCCAATGCACCCGCCGGTCTTTCTCCAAACCGGACCATCTGCGCCGCCACTTCACTCTGCTGTGAGTGACACACCAAATACCAATCACCATTCCATCACTGAAGCAAGTTCCTCAACCGGTCCTGCACCTCCTTCAGGGAAAGCAAGCGCCTCCTCGGGTTTCAATAGCCATGAGAGTGTTATCGTCCTAGAGCCTTCACCATCAGCTCCTCCATTGACAGATGATGATGATGATGATATAGCAACCGTAGAGGACGGTCCGATTCATTACCCATCAATCGATGCAACACCGGTCGAGGTTCCATCGCCTTCTTCTCTTCCAGCTACAACAGACGGTGAGAGGAAAGAAGACGGTAGCTCTGGACAGTGTGCGATATGTCTTGACGCTCCGTCCGAAGCGGTTTGTGTCCCGTGTGGACATGTGGCCGGGTGCATGTCTTGCTTAACCGAGATCAAATCCAAGAAATGGGGATGTCCGGTTTGTCGTGCCAAGATCGATCAGATCATTAAGCTGTACCGTGTCTGAAGTAGACAGGGTACTACTACTACGACTCCATGGGATTGATTATCTCTCTCTCCTTCACTGTGTTGTGAGGTTATTACTTTTTCAACCATTGAAAACTATCTTTTCTCTATTGCTCAACCAAAATCTAAAATATCTCCATGTCTTTGAAAGCTAAAACGATATATGTTTATAGTTTGAAACTTTGAAACAGTTCCTGTGTTCTGTATATAATATGGTTTTGGACGAAAAGAAGAATGTAAAGAGTATATTTTTATACAGTGTTTCATCTTAAATTTATTGTTAATGGTATCATCAATCTTGGAGTTTATTCTCGTGGATTGGTTCCCTAAAGTAAGAACAGCATAAATTAATCATTGTACGGAAAAGTTGAATTGGTAAGATAAGCTGTTTGTGTCCAGATAATTTTTCCGTTAATTACTCAATTATATCGTACGCAATCTGTCACATGCCTTCTTGCTCCACAATAAGTAAATTGGAGGCTGATTGATCAAATTATCTCAACAAAGTAATTAATGGAATTTGTATTGCTTTTTTTTATGGGGAAATTATAATAAAAATTGTTGGGCTACAAGATAAAGAGATCCCCACCACTAAATGTAGCATAAAGAGAAGCATCATGTCATTGCTATTAATGGTATCAACTACACATGTCTAATTACAAGTAAAGCTCATCCTTTAGGGTCGGTAAAAAGTCAGGCCAAACAGTAGAGAAATAGTTTGGTTTGGGATATAGGCATATGGCTATATAACGGAGGTACGATGGATTTTGTAGTTTACTAATTTTTACGTTTAAGAATTCTAACGATCTTAAATTCATTAAAACTTGTATCAAATGTCTTCTGGAAGGAAAGGATAATTCAGTTTTTTTACAATTATATCCATACATTTTAGTTGTTCTAGAAAAGAAAGAACAAAATTTTGACAGAAGAGACTTTTTTTGGCAAAAAAAAAAATGAAATTGTAAAATTTAATCATGGTTGGGATTCCCAACTTGGGAACATTTTTTTTTTTTTTTTTTTTTGTTAAAANAAAATGGTTGGGAACATTTTCACATACTTTGGAGATTAATATGAATTCTTGGAAAATTTAAACAATAAGACCAAACAAGACAATTCTTAGTTACTAACTTACTATACATGCAATGCACCAATAAGTGAAACTCCCCAAAAAAAAGTATTTTTGAAATTTCTCCAAACCAATTTTAGAATTGTTTCAGTAGTTTATTACAAAAATCGACCGTGGCTAGGGTTTGAGATAATAGTATGCATGCGTATAACTTCATCTTTCTTGTTTTGTCGCTTCGAACTTCATCTTTTAAGAATAGTGCATAATCATTTGAATATAATTTAATGACTACATAATATATTTCTCTTTTGTTTCCACTAACGATAGTGTTATCATACAGCTCTACATATTTAAAGCTACAAAAAACATAAGTCTATTTTGTTTTTGTCGAATATAGAAAAGAGCCAAAAAAGAAAAAACCAAGTGAAAAATATTTCACTTTGACATGAAATCAACAGTGAGATTGATTGATTGACTCAACCTTTCTCCTTCTTTATTAAGTAACCATTCAAACACACTCCACTGCTCATCTTTTTCCCTCTTCTGTCCCCATCCAGATTTGTACCTCTGCCACAAGTTACCCCTTGCCGCTAACTTCTTTTAGGGGTAGTTTCGTCGTTTCATTCCAGGTGTAGTCCACTCACACCAAGAACCAAATATATATTCCCTCTGCCCACCCTATTCTCCTCTAAATTGATAACCTATGTTTGATCACTAGATTTGTTGATTTGATTCCATCTTCTCGTTTAACTATAAATTAGTGTATTTGGCTAGACTTGTAGTCTGTGTGTCTTTTTTTTCCACTAAACTTAATTTATTATCTAAACAAAAAATAATTAAACTAATAAGACAAATGGTAATATAAACTACAAGCAATTAAAATTTAACATAGAAGTGTACCAAAATCAAATAAAATGGACCAAGATAAAACGGATCGAGAACAGAATGGAAATAAAGGAAAACTGTAGGAATATTACAACACATCAAACAATGTAAAACAAACAAAATTATCTAAAACATCTTTCAAAAGGTCAAATGGACGGAGTCTAATTGATACTCCATTTATTTAAGTAACATTTTAACTGCCTTTACTATGCATTAATGACACCAATCATACATTCATACCCCCTTTAATCTTCATCCGCCAAAACTATTCAAAGGCTTAGCACAACAAAATATGAATAAATTTATTTAAGAATTAGTAGTAGTGTTTATTTCAATCCCTATAGTCAGATACAAACTTGCATTATTATTTAGTCCACTGTTATTAGTCAAGTATGAGAGTAAATGAGGAAAAAAATATCTATATCATGACTACATTCAACTCACTCTTTATGGCAATGACTACGATACCCTCTCTCCTCTTCTCCTTTTCTTCCACCATCTTCTCTTATCAACCATCATAAAGCTCCTCTCATCTTCATCATCATGACCTAGAAACAGAATCAGAAAGTGTCCAAATTTTCAAATAAAAAATTATAGTGTATTAGATCTTGATATCATGGATCCTATCCACGGCTTTATGGGGACAACAAACATCTCACACAACACAAACCTTATGATGGCCGCCGCAGCCGTCACCACCACGACGACCTCCTCCTCGTCGTCATCTTCCTCCGGCGGCTCGGCTACGAACCAGCTGAGCAGGTACGAGAATCAGAAGAGAAGAGATTGGAACACTTTTGGACAGTATCTACGCAACCACCGTCCGCCACTTTCTCTCTCCCGTTGCAGTGGTGCTCATGTTCTTGAATTCCTCAGGTACCTCGACCAATTCGGCAAGACCAAGGTATACATATTCTCTCACATCAAAATATTATTTGTTGATATTGTTTTTTTTATGATATAGAATATAGATCTAAATGAAACCCTATTTGTCTAATTTGGGTTTCTTTGACCTACAAAATATTTATACTATATAGTTTAGTGGGCTTCTTATAGTTATCTGTGCATGAGATTGTTGTTTTTTACAAACGAGCTCTAGTCTCACTGATCTATTTATACGAACTTCATAAAATTTCTTTAACAACAAAAAATCTATTTATACGTTTTTTTTTTATCTCACTTGGGTTCTATATCTTCCATATATTTATCATCTCTTACCGACAAATTATATTGGAGTATTTTTGCTAATGGTATTTATTCAATAGGAAAAGGTTAACTCTTTTCATGATAAACAAATAGATGTAATATACGTTCTATGATTCTTCCTATGATTGTTGTATATCTCCAAAATGTTAACTCAGTCATTATAAACAGATAATACTTAATTTTATGACTTCCTAGAACTTCATATACGTGTTGGAAAATGCTGATTATAAACGTAACTTTGATCTTGAATCTCTAGGTTCACACACAACTATGTCCGTTCTTCGGACACCCAAACCCACCAGCACCATGCGCCTGTCCGCTCCGACAAGCGTGGGGCAGCCTCGACGCACTCATTGGCCGGCTTCGAGCTGCTTTTGAAGAGAACGGTGGTTCACCAGAGGCGAACCCTTTTGGTGCACGAGCCGTTCGACTCTACCTAAGGGAAGTGCGTGACTCGCAGGCTAAAGCGCGTGGGATCAGCTATGAGAAGAAGAAACGGAAGCGACCTCCTCCGCCACTACCAACGTCTCAGCCGGCGATTTCGAATAGCCCTAATTATGAACTAAGTCATCAGTGAGATGTTTCAGTCCCGTACGTTTGTTTACAGCTTTTATAGTATTTGTCAATGGTGAACATGCAAGAGTTGTTTCAAAGTCACATGCACTTCTTTTTTTTTTTCTTTTTCTTCCTAATCTTTTATTAGGCAAGCTAAAGAATTTTATGTTGTATCAAATAAATGTGTAATTTCTTCGTTTGGCCTCGCATAAAATGTGTATTAGTATATTATTCAATTCAAACACTATTAGACGATTCGAGGGTTTATGCTTTATACTACTTCTTGAAGTTTTGATCGAGAAGAAACTCAATTATTTAGTATTTCAGAACATCTCTGCAAATTATTTGTGAATGCATAAGTTAAATTTATTTATTTTTCTGTTTACAAGTGGATCAAAATGCAAGACCGAATATAGTATTAGCTTTATTTATTTTTGTTGTCTTATTAAGTTATTAGTTAAGATTTCCGGTGTATAAATATTTGTAACTGGCCTCTATTGGTAGAAGTAGAACCAATTAGCTAATAATATTCGGAATGATATAAGTTGAATACTATTGTAGTTCGATAAGACGTGACAGAAGAAGATTTACAGAATCAAAGTGTTGTTCGTGTCTTTTCATGCGTGCTCTGTGTATGCTTCATTTGTAGCGTCCTAATTTGGTAGGGAATTGGCAAATCATTCAGTTTCTTGTCCTTGTTACAAAAGTCTTTTCTTTATTTATTTGTTTTTTGTTTTTTTCTTAATAATATGGTGTCGATAAATTATTGATCTCATATAGCATTTGATGGCGCTTACCATTCTAGTTGTTGTGTTTTATATCTAAATAGAAACACAACATTTATTGTTTATAAACATTAGGCAAATGGGCAAAAAAAACATTAGGCAAACGAGATCAAAACTATGTGTTGGCGTCAGATGGATACCGCCAATAGTCAGTCTCCCAGTGAGAGTTTTGCCGCAAAATCAATTGATGTATCGGTTGATTACACTTCAAGCATCACAACAAGTAAATATTGTTTTTCCACTTTTCGTTCGTATTAAGAAAACAAAAATTCCTCTATATTATGTAAATTTGGCTTTTGCAATTCTATTGTATTCTCACATTTTCATTAATTAGATTTGTATCGATCTTATTAGTATTTTTGTAAAACAAAAAAATCATAAAGAGCTCGGCTGTTTGGGATGTTAACCAAAACAAAAGTGAATATATATATATATTACTACCGGCGATGGCATATAGTTTCTTAACATATGACAAGAGGTTTTTGAGACAAAAAAAGAAAAGGAATTCGAAAATATGTTGTATTATTTAAAGATGCGACGGAAAAGCATATGTAGAGAAGAAGGAAAAAATGATAAATTTGTTTGTGCATGGGGGGAACTTTAGGTAAAACTTTTCATTTCCTTTCCTTTCAGTTTTGTTGATTATCTTTCCAATTAGAAAAAAAATTTCCACTCAGTTACTCCAATTATAGGTTTTGTTTTCCTCTGATTTCAGTTCCTTTCAGTTACTCTAATTATAAATGCATAAACACAAACGAGTTCGCATGAAATAGTATCAAGTGTTTTATTTTTTGGAACCTAATCATTTTTAGAAAATCGTTACAACTGTTTGCTAGTCAATAATTCGCATTTAACACATGGGGTAATTGGTAATCTACAAAAGGGTAAATAACAAGGTGCAGCTTAATTTGTGGATCAAACCGAGTTCAGAATGTGGGTCCCATTTCACACGCTCTCACTGTCGTTTCACGTCAGCTGAAAAAGGCGATCCGATAATGGAAAGAAAATATTCGTCATTTAACCACAATTAGATTTCGTACACGTGGCACGAGATCTGACGCACCTGTTTCTCTTCTCTTCTTCTTCTTGGAGTTTTTAGTTAGACTTGTTTTCACTCCCGCTTAAAATTTTATAAGCCCAACTTATAAACGGGCTTTAGCCCATAATATAACACACTTGCGACAACCAAAAGCTACCATTTTTTTATATGTATATTTTAAACATTCGAATCGAGAAAACAAACGATTAAGCACCGTTCCAAAATCAAATCAATCCAAAATTAGTGTGACACATATAATCCGAAGTTGATATTACATGACAAAATAGCTTATTTATAGTCATTTAGTCAATGACCAAAACACAATTAGACAAGTGTAGGTCGACTAAAAAGAAGTTGTATCTTTTGTGAAAGTATATAAATTCGGTACAAGTCAACCGAAACACTAGTGACAAAATTTCCATATGGGTAATTTAATATTTTCATCAGTAACCCACTCACTGTCACAAAAACAGAAAAAAGTGAAGATCCAGAGGCAATATACAACACCAAAAAGTCAATAAATTAATTACTCATATTCTGCATTCATGTTACAAAAACAAAAAGATCACCGACACACACACACACACACGCGCGCGCCTAAATAAAGGTTTAGGCAGAAAAATTAGATCAATTAATAAAATAAAATAAAAATTAAATGAAGAAAATCAGATTGTTAAATAATTAACGACCTTGACCCAATCTCTCTCTCACACACTTCTTCACTCGAAGTCTCTCTCTCTCTCTCCTTCACTGCCGCTTTGCTGCTTTGATTTCCACCAAAAAGGAAGGAAGAGAAAATAAGAAAAGTTCGTTCGTTTCCCAATATAGACACTAGAGAAGAAGAAGCAAACTTCTTAGATCCGAATCTCGCTCCATTTCTCGATCTCCTCTTCTCTCTTCTTCTTCTCTCTCTATTGAATGACCGACGATTTTGCCTTCTCTGCCTTGATCTTGATCTGTTGTGTTCCCCTTCTCTTCCAAATCTACAGAGCTTACTGGTAAAGTTCCTTCTCCGTCTCTGATTTTCTATTTCTCTGATTCCTTCCTTCGCCTTGGTTTCTCTCCGGAAGTAGGTCTAACAAGTTTTCCGATTTGCTGTCATTTGTTTTGCTGATCGTTTGATGTGTTGATTCCGGAAGTTATCAGTTTGGAAAATTCCTATTGTTATTGAAATTTTTCATTTCGGTTTCTTCTTTTGGCTGTGAGATGCGAATCGCTTCTGTGTGTGCGATGTTTCTAGTTTGATACTCGTTGATATAAAAAAAAAAAAAAAACATTATTGGTGTACGTACGGTTTCTTATATCAGATCCATGATTACCAACTTTTAGATTATTATTAATGGCGTTGATCCATTATATTCCTGGAGTGGAATTAAGTGCTAGTAATCTCCTACATTGTTACAGATTCTTTGGTAAATGTAACGATTGTGTTCTTGGAGAGTATCAAAACATTTGTGCTTTTTTTTTTGTGTGATAGCAATTCTTATGGATGTTGATTCTTTTCTTTTGTAAATAAGAACAGTCACAAATTGGAAAAAATCATAGGTTTGATACTGAAGTTTCAGTCTTGTGTGTCGTAGAATCTCTCGTTCGGAGTCATTCACTACAGACAAAGGCGATGAGAGGAAGATCAGATGGAGGGAAAAAGAAGCCAGTGATTGTTTTGGTCTGCGTTGCAGCGGTGGTATTTGTTTTTGTATATCTGTTCTTTGGCTCCTCTAACCATGGAGCATCGGCTATTGAGTATGGGAGGAAACTTGGGTTGGGTGGTGATGAAGATGAGACCAAGAAGGACGACCCTTCCAGCTCGTTTTATGTAGAAGATGATCCCAATGGTTTCACGCCGAGAAGCTTTCCCGTGAGTTCTTTGACCTTTTTTTCTTCATTTGATGGTTATAGACAGTGTGGTTTAAGGATTGTTGTTACTTGCGCTTAGGTGTGTGATGACCGGCACTCGGAGCTTATTCCTTGCTTAGACAGGAATCTGATATACCAAATGAGGTTGAAGCTGGACTTGTCTTTGATGGAGCATTATGAACGCCACTGTCCTCCTCCTGAAAGGCGATTTAACTGTTTGATTCCTCCACCTCCAGGGTATAAGGTGTGTGTTTTTCTCTAGCCTCTGCTGATAGGATCAGCGTTTTGACGTGTTTTATTCACATGTTTTTTTTTTCGTCTGCCAATATTGTCTATAGATTCCAATCAAGTGGCCGAAAAGCAGAGACGAGGTGTGGAAAGTGAACATTCCTCACACTCACCTTGCGCATGAGAAGTCTGACCAAAACTGGATGGTTGTCAAAGGAGAGAAAATCAATTTCCCTGGCGGAGGCACACATTTTCACTACGGTGCTGATAAGTACATTGCATCAATGGCAAATGTAAGGCGGTTACTAGGATCTTATACACTAACAGAGATATGCCTTCTTTCAGTTACTGATGCTAATCTTGGAAACTGCAGATGCTCAAATTTCCAAACAACATTCTAAACAATGGGGGAAGGCTGAGGACGTTTCTTGATGTTGGCTGTGGTGTTGCAAGTTTCGGAGGCTATCTTCTTGCATCGGATATTATGACGATGTCCTTGGCACCGAACGACGTGCATCAGAACCAAATCCAATTTGCTCTCGAGAGAGGGATCCCTGCATACCTCGGCGTCCTAGGGACAAAGAGGCTCCCATACCCAAGCAGATCATTTGAGCTTGCGCATTGTTCACGTTGCCGGATCGATTGGCTTCAAAGAGACGGCATTCTTCTTCTCGAGCTAGACAGGGTGCTAAGACCTGGCGGCTATTTTGCATACTCATCTCCAGAAGCGTATGCGCAAGACGAAGAGGACCTCAGGATATGGAGAGAGATGAGCGCGTTAGTGGAGCGTATGTGCTGGACGATAGCTGCGAAAAGGAATCAAACCGTAATCTGGCAAAAACCTTTGACAAACGATTGTTATTTGGGAAGAGAACCTGGCACACAGCCTCCTCTTTGCAACTCTGACAGTGACCCTGATGCTGTTTACGGTGTTAACATGGAAGCCTGCATCACTCAGTACACTGACCGTAAGTTTTCATTGCTTTTCAATAACAGAGAAGTTCACACGCTTACGATTAGCAGCATAAAACATTTTCCGCGTTTGTATTTAGATGACCACAAAACCAAAGGAAGTGGATTGGCTCCATGGCCAGCTCGATTAACCTCTCCTCCACCTCGGCTAGCTGATTTCGGATATTCCGTCGACATGTTTGAGAAGGATACGGTATGTTTAGTCCCATTACCTTTGTTGCAATGAAAGCTCCAGTAACATAGAAAACTATAGTCACCTTATGTTATTGCTTTTGACCGTACAGGAAACTTGGAGGCAGAGGGTAGATGCTTATTGGGATCTCTTGAGTCCTAAAATTCAATCAGACACTATAAGGAACATAATGGACATGAAAGCAAACATGGGTTCCTTCGCTGCTGCGCTGAAAGAGAAAGATGTTTGGGTTATGAATGTTGTTCCTGCAGACGGACCTAACACGCTTAAGCTAGTATACGACAGAGGCTTGATGGGCGCTGTTCATAGCTGGTTAGTTTCTCCCTTAACCTCTCATTTCCATTAGTATGCTTCTTGATGAGATTATCATATGATTGATTATACATTGCAGGTGTGAAGCGTTTTCGACTTACCCTAGGACTTATGATTTGCTCCATGCTTGGGACATTATATCTGATATCAAGAAGAGAGGTTGTAGTGCTGAAGATTTGCTTCTGGAGATGGATCGTATACTTCGTCCAAGCGGTTTCATACTCATAAGGGACAAACAATCCGTAATCGATCTTGTGAAGAAGTATCTCAAGGCTTTGCATTGGGAAGCATCTGAAACCAAGACAACTCCAGATTCAGACCAAGACACGGACAATGTGATACTCATTGTCCAGAAGAAGCTTTGGTTGACTAGTGAAAGCCTCAGAGATTTGGAGTGATGAGGCCAAAAACTTGCCTCCAACATTAAAAGAACAACCAACATTCACTACTATCTTGGGAGAAACATACGACGAAAACATTTCGTTTTTATAGCGGCAAAATTTAACGTTTTTTTTTTTTTTGATATCTTTTTCTCTTTACATATTCATACTATGTTGTTTGTATGATTCCGGTAGAGCTGACTCAGTTCCCTATGAAATTCGAAACGTTTTTTTGGTGCATTTTATGTATGAAATCATTGATAAATAGATTATAAACCCATTCGTTATTCAGTTCTAAACAGTAAACACTAGAATCTATTGAATCTTGAGAGTCATATTTATAAAACTCGATAAAGAAAAAAAATCATGAATGGTGTGAGAAACCATCTCTTTTAAGCTAAATCTTTAGAATACTTGTGATGAATGGAGAAAGAAGAAAAGAAGACAATGTAAAAGAAGCGTGACTAGAAACAAAGGCATGCGTGTTATCTATTCTAGTCCCCATTATAACCAAGAAGTAACTTTACTGTTGTTGGAAGAAACCTTTAGGTTATGTTATGTCCCAAGCAAAATTGGCGATAATTATTGTTTTGAGAGAGGAAATAATTAAGTATAATTGCATTTGATGATTAGAGCGTTTTGTTTTATTGGTCCAAAAGGAAACTAAACCATGTGAAAGTGGTCTACAATTTTTGTTTCGTGGACACAAAGTTGAAGCTGTTGTCCATTTCTCTAAGTTAACCCCGATAATCTATGTCCCCACTTTTTCTATTTACTCTATCCAAATAATTGATATTGAAATTTATGAGCCATGAACATGAATCCATGACAATAACATCCATAATTTTGCTTTATATAGCTCCTCTTTGGGAGAGGTTATATGTTCGAGTTTCCACTAAAAAGGGATGATAAACCTTTATATGTATTATCAATGGTTTATCTCGTATTAAGGAAAATTACTAAGATAAGTTTCCACTAAAACGAGATAATTTACCTAAATAGTAGTATGTATTATCAACGGTTTATCTCGGATCAAGGAAAATTACTAAGACATCGAACTTTGTGTAAAAACAGATGTTGGACCTCCTCTTTTGTTCTCCCAAAACTGGACTACCTTCTTCTCTTTTTTCTGTGTCAACTAGGACCTCCTTCTTAAGTTCCAGTTTGGCTTGATTACTAGGAAATTTTTTTATATAATATAATGATACGTATAAATATAGTATATTAGAAATTTGCTTAGATGCTGCTATCCGAAAGGTATTGTGTACCAAAAAGAATTGGGGTGTACAACTTAATGCCCGATTTTATTATTCTACCATTTAAGTTTTTTATTTAATATATGTAGTAACAGTACTGATTAAGACGTTAAATATTTTTAATAGAGAATCCAAAATAATAGTTGCACAATACTGGTGGAAATAAATGTCTACTTATAAGCTTGAATATCCGTATAGAAAAAAATCATGTTATAAAAAATGATTGACTTGGCTTTCATTGGTGACATGCATTACACTTGATTAAGTTTAAGTTATGGTACTAACTCAAAAATTACCAATCATGATTTATTTGTAGTTTTTTTTGCATTAGACTTTGAGTTATAATTAATGTACGTGTTATGGTTGAATTACAATTTTGATGTATGTCTTTTGTTTTAAATCATGGAAAATGGGATGTATGTTTAATATTTCATATGGATAAATCCTCCAAAACGTTTATCAACTCATTTGTGTAGTATGAGAAATAACATTTTCTTAAATTGTCATGTACCACAATTATAATAAAATTATATGAAAACTAGCCGTGTAGGATGTAGCAAACATCGACCTTTAAAACATACTTTATGATAATAACAACAATAAAATTTAGCTAAAGCTTTCAACAATAGGTTTTATACCGAAAGAAAACCACTAAATAATACATACGTTACGTTAAACGTTGTGATACATCTAAATTCAATTATATAGTACAATACATTTAATTTATTTCAAAAAATATGAATGTGATACATACCTACAAAGTTTGGCAACACACAAAAATGGTCCCATACGTTACTCTTCCCCACCTCAAAGCTGTTCATATCGCTCTTCAAAGATTGTGAAAATCAAAATCTTTATCCGCTTAAATGTTTGAAAATGTTTTCTTCTAAAGATAAAGCTGTTTCTTCCTCCCTTTTTTAACGAATTCGGATGGTTATGGCGGATATGTGGCAGATGCCATGTTATTTAATAAAAAAAAAAAAAAAGTGTTTTCGGCAATTAATTAGCAGAATAAGTTACCTTCAAGCAAGTATCGAATCTTTATGTTCAAGTTCGGGTTCATGTTTGGGAAAATGACGACAAACTAGTCATGGTTTGTCCTTCGGAGATATTATGTACCAAAATCCAAGGAAGCAAGAGTTATTTATCTTTAACATTGTCTTAAACACTTTATCAAAAAAAAAAAAAAATCATTGTCTTAAACATTTTATCAATATAATTCATAGATCTCAGATTTTTGTTTACTTTATATTCTTGTAGTATCGAGACAACTTTGATAACTTATATTATATAACTACACAGACTACGCGTTTGATTCCTCTAAACTTAGTGCTCGTGGACGCGGGGCAGATACTTGTAATATTTGTTATATTTGCTACCCGCCTTGTCCTTCTCGATTTTTCTTAAAACCGATCCGTAACCCGCCCCGCCCCGTATAACTACTTGCACTTGCAAATACTTGGTAAAAAATTAAGTATTTGCAAATAATCCGCCCCGCCCCGCCCCGTTATATATGTTATGTTATTGGACTATATTTGATGGACTTTTTTCAAAATTAAGGTTAAAAAATCTGAAAACAATTATTATGGGCTTGGGTTTAATAAACATTTGGGTTATATATTTGAATTTTGAACAATATTAAACGGGGCGGGTCAAAACGGGGCAAATATCAGAATAAAAATTACGACTTGATATTTGCCCCTCAATTGCAAATAATAACATTTTCCGACTTGTTCTAAACAGGTATTTGCCTTGACAAAGCGGATACGGGGCGGATCACGGATTTTGAGCAAGTAACGAGTATTTATGCCCAGGCCTAGCCATTAGTCGTTAGAAAGCTAGGGACCATGGTGTTCAGAAGTGCCACGTGGCTTTTTGATGCATACTACATCTCCGGCGGACATCAAGGCTTTTTGAACAATTATTCTCTTCATTTGGTGCGTGTATATGTTTTTCTATTAACATGTATTGATAAAAACATTAATAACACGGATGGGTGAAACAGAGGTGTTGTCCGTACAAACAAATCGTAGGTAGGAGATGAATGAACGTGCGCATCAGTTGTGAAAACTACATAATTTTAAGAATTAAACGTAGAGAGAAAATATGAACTTGCATAGTTTAGTTGAAAGATTTGGTCACTCATCAAAACTCAAAATCTTTCTGTCATGTTGATCAGGTCCGCATTGTATATATGTCCCAAACATTACTACTAATTTGCGATTCACCTGTTTAAAAGTGAATGAGTTTTGATGACAAAATTATATATACACTCACATCATCGACAAATTTATAGACTAAAGTCTAAAAAGGTAATGTGTTATATTAGTGATCAGAGATCGGACAACACCTCCGGTAAAGCTTTAAATTGTTTGTCTCTGGAGTTGAGGTGTTGTTTCAAGGGAAAACCGGTCCTAGATTGGCTGTTAGTTTGTGTGGAAGTTTCGTTTTTTCTAGGCTTTTGGAGG
>OVBJ01001395.1:0-28846 GCA_900406535.1 Noccaea bulbosa
GCTTCAGGGAGAACTTTGTTTCCGCTGCGTGTTGCCCGTTTTCCCAACAGAACATAGTCTAGCCACGTCTCCAGCTAGTAAGTACATCATTCATACATGGGTTTTGTTCTGTATGAGTCACTTACCAGGCAAACCGGTGAAAATCTTAGCTGACTTTACCACTCACCTTGGCTCTAATATAAAAGCTTTATGCTCCCATTGTTGTGCAGCTCTACTGGCAAATCATGTCAAAGTACTGAGACACTGCTTAAGTGCGTGTATCTTCTTCCACCTCTTCCATGGAATGCCATTTGTATTTTCTGAGAATGTCCTTTTTTTTTTTTTTAAGGTCATAGCTGATTCTCTGTGTGTAATTTATATGTATAAGCTACAGAGCTTGTCGAGTTGGTGAAAATCTAGATTTGCATGTGCGATATCTCGGTTACTGTTTGTGAAATCAACTCTGTTTTCTGTCAGTGTTAATGACGAAATAAGTATCTATCTCTAAGCAGTTGAAAAATTTATCAAAATCCATTCCAATCCACCTGTTTGAGTCCGTTTTAATATAATGTACGTATTAAAACAGTCTCTAATCTTTTCACATTACTCTCTTAACTTTGATTATAGTTATGAATTTTGTTTGTTAAATTATGCGTAATGTTGCTAATGGGTATTTTGACAATTTTCCCAATTATATATGTACATCGGATTTCAATCGCACGAAATGTTTCGCGCCAAAACAAATTGGCAAATGATGATTTTCCCACGCGCAATGGGTTAAAAAAGTAGATTAAGAGTCTTTTTTTTATCTTCCGGCCACATCGCATTTCCCTACGCCTTTCTCTTCTCGTCTCGGTTCGGCTCCACAGCAAAGTAAGCTTCCTTTGATCCTCTCTTCGATTTTATGTTTCCTTTGATCTTCTGCGTAACTTTGATTCCGAATCTCCCCTCAAAACGTTAAATTTTGATTCCGAATCTCATCGTCTGAATCTGCTGCTCAACATAATTAGCGTTTATTGCTCTTTGGCCACTCCAATTTTGAGGTTTTCTAGATTTTTTTTTTTTTTTTTTTTTAATTTTTTTTTTNAGTTTCTCTGTCTTTGGCTTGAGACTTGAAAGCTTTTCGTTTCCGCTCGCAATTTTTATAAACAAAACCCGCTTGTAATTTCTGGCTCTTAAATTCTGATTGAAAGTGAAGGGTCGATGTGCAATTAATTTAAAATATGTCATTTTTAGAAATAACCACAAAACGTATCAAATTTATTTACTAGAAAAACCAACGTGAGATCGCTTCTAGTTAGTCGGAGACCTTCCTCTCCGCCGTTCGGCTGCTTTCCTCCGGTGAGCTCTTGAAAATCTCCAACATTTCACTAACCTAACTCCAATCAGATTGTATATATACAATTTTTTAAATCCTCCTCTGTTTTGTTCGTTCCATGATTCGTCTCTGTATCGGAGAAATTCGCCGTCGGTATTTGTCTCAAGCTTTTCGAATTTCCTTTTTCGGTGTAACCTAGTGAACAATTTGTTGGGCTTCTTAATTTTTAAGTTTATTTCTCCTTTGCGTTTATCACTAAATAGGGTCAAATTAGAAATCTTAGACACATGGCTTAGGGTTTTTGCTTTTCGAAATTCGCAATTTTGATTTATATGTTTTTCCCCTAAATATCATAGAATTGGTTCAAAAATTTTGCATCCTGGTTTTGCCTTGTTTAGAGTTTGTAGCAAATGCATCTAACACTCAGAAGCTTTATCTATCTGTTGCAGGACCCAAGCAGAGGTGGAATTTATATATTCCTTTCTTGGGTTGTGGGAGTTGTATGCTACTTGTGGGGTGAGTTGATAAAATGAATATGAACAGAGATGAGGCTCTTAGAGCCAAAGATATAGCAGAGAGTTTGATGAAAAAGCCGGATTTCAGTGCTGCTCGTACGTTCGCAATGAAGGCTCACCGTATGGATTCCAGCTTGGAGAACATATCTCATATGCTGATGGTGTGCGACGTCCACTGTGCTGCAACGGAGAAGTTGTTCGGAAATGAGATGGATTGGTACGGCATACTTCAGGTTGAGCTGAATGCTAATGATATCATCATCAAGAAACAGTACAAGAGGCTTGCGCTTCTCCTCCACCCTGATAAAAACAAGCTTCCAGGTGCTGAGGCTGCTTTTAAGCTGATTGGGGAAGCGCAGAGGATACTCTTGGACAAAGAGAAGAGAACGATGCACGACATGAAACGCAAATCCTGGAGAAAGCCTGCACCAGCACCGTCATATAAAGGGCCGAGTTATCACACGCAGCCTCTGTCCCGGGAGAGCGTTAATATGAGGAATGTCTTACCCAAGAATAGGCATCCCCAGCAGAAAGCTCAAGGCCAACCAGCTGCTTTCGGTTACCGTCCAACCTTCTGGACCACTTGCCCCTCCTGCCATACCAAGTATGAATATCGCAGGGAACATATTATGGCAGAGTTTACTTGTCAGGCTTGCAAAAAACGGTTCACTGCTTTCGAAACCCCTTTCCAGAGTGTACCACTGGCAAATGACTCACGTCGGCCTACTTCTTACGTCCCACAACACGACAAGTTTCCAAGCCAAAAGGCTTGCAATGAGCCGCACAAACGTCCAGATAATCCTGCCACTACTGTTTCCTCTGGAAAGGCGGGTTCTGCCGCAGGAAACAACAATGGAAAGAGGAAGAGAAAGAATATGGTTGAATCTAGTGAAAGCTCTGACAGTGTAAGTAGCAGCGAGTCGGAAGATGTTGTAAATGGTGATAACAGGGCAGCACAAGATTTGGGGTCCAATGGAGGACAGCAGCCTCGGAGGTCAGTCCGTGGCAAGCGGGAGGTTTCCTATAAAGAGAATTTGAGCGACGACGATGATGATATAGACTTAGTCGACGACAATGGGGAAGGGTCCAAGAAAAATACAGATAGTGAAAATGAAGAAAAGCAGACACACCATAAGGACCATCACTCTACTGAAACGTTGCCAAATGGCGTAAAGCCGGAGGAGAAGATAAAAGAAGACCAGGTGGAAACCTCTGCTGGTGCCAGTGATCCAGAGGAAGATAAAAGTTCAGGGAGTGAAGCAAAACCAAATATTATCAGTTGTGATGATCCTGAGTTCAGTAACTTCGATAAGCAGAGGGAAGAAAGCTGTTTTAAAGTTGGCCAGATCTGGGCCTTATATGATGAAGGAGAAGGAATGCCTAGATTTTATGCTCTCATAAAGAAAGTAAGAACTCCAAGTTTCTTGATTAACTACGTATGGCTAGAGGCAGAAGAAGAGGAAACACATAATTTGACCGTCTCTGTTGGTAAGTTCGAACTTGGGGGAGAGCAGGAGACAGATGGGCGTGATGTTTTCTCTCATTTGGTCCACAGCAAAACAAGAAGCAGAGGCCGGCACTTTAAGGTATTCCCGAGGAAAGGAGAGACTTGGGCCCTTTACAAGAACTGGAACATGGACTCAGAATCTCCTCGTAAGTACGAATTTGTTGAGATCTTGTCTGATCATGCAGAGGGAGCCACGATATCAGTTGGGTTCTTGTCTAAAGTGGAAGGGTTTTCATTTGTTTTTCGTCCTATGCTCAAAGATGATGGATCAAACACTTGTGAGATTCCACCTCACGAGTTCTGTAGATTCTCACATTGCATTCCGTCATTCAGATTGAAGGGAACAGAAGGGAGAGGCGTAATTGAAGGTTGGTATGAGCTTGATCCAGCTGCTTTACCAGTCCCTGGCTCTCAAAATATATCAGGAGAAGAAGAAGAAGAAGCAGCTCAAGACCAAGACCATCAATCTCCAACATCATCAGGATCTGCCTCTTGATAGTCTCTCAATCAGAGGCTGTGTTGCGCCTTAAATTGCCCAAGTCATGATTCGTGGAGCTGGTTTGTTTTGTTCAGGCGTACAGGTTTTACTGACAAAGAGAAGAGGCTTTTGTTGTCTTGTGACATGCTCGAGTCATGATTCTGGTGGGTGATTGTTTTTTTTTTTTTTTTTTTTTTTTTTGCCGTTTCTTTTTTGGACAATNCCTTTTTCTGTTTTTGTTAACTCAGACTTGAACTTAATCATATGCTATAAACTGAAAACCCATTTTGGCCATAATATATTTTGTTCTCTCCATTTATCACTTCTAAAAAACATTTATTTATCATATAGTAGCGTTACGATCTTAAACTTCTAAAATCTTTTACAAAATATAATATCTGCACAATGAAATATCATGTCTCTTACACAAGTAAATCAAGTGGTTCTCATAACTGTTAGACCAACTACTAAAACGCAAGAGAATGCCAATCTTTAAATCTCTCCGCTTTAGTCGGAGGGTCTTCTGGATTCAATTGGGAAAAACACTTGGTAAGTCCTTGCGGGATTTATGAGCAATCAGAAAAACCCATCATCTGCCCAGTTGGTATCCCACGAGTTCTGACAAATAAGGAATCATCTTTAGTGACAGATTGGTGGGTTCATATTTTAATTATTTGTTGTTCCCTTTCCAAAACAGTTGAAAAACGGAGAACGCAAGTTAAACATTACTGTGCATTCTCTGTTTACCTTTCCAATTCAATTAAATTTTTGAGTTGGCCTGCACAAATTTTTGAAGTAATGCCCGTACAAGTTGAGCATTACTTTCCAAGACGGTTGAAGAACTGTTCACCTTTCCAATTTGATTTTCTCGGCTTTGGATTTAAAACAAAATAAAAATAAAATAATTTATATGATTTATTTAAGTTAGAAAATTAAAAAAAAAAATGGGAGGATCAATATACAAATAAAAAAATCAACATCAAAATAAAGGAAAAAATAAGGTTACACGATGAAAAAAATAGTGTTTCCTCATTTTAATATAAAAAATAAGAGTGAGTTGGAGATAAGTTTCCTACTAAAATAGATTTTAAAGGGAGATTTAATGGTGGATTGATAATTTAGGAGAAGTTTTTCAATTGAAAAATACAAAAAAAAAATATTGTCTTAGACTTCCTCCGCCACCATGTGATTACTCTCACTTAAACTATTATATGAGCTTTTAAGTGTCACAACCGATTCTAAGTTGAAGAAGCTCACATTAATTGGCAATTAGAATTAGAGTCGTGTCTTATGGCTTAAGAAATTAGAGTTTTCTAAGATATATAATGTGGATTATATGGTGAATGGATTAGGTTAATTTGTAAAAGAACGTAAAAAAAAAAAAAATCATTAATAGATTACGACTTGGATGCTGATTGATTGGTGTGACCAACCGATGTTAAGTAAGAGTGTCGGTTACAATGTTTAGATCCTTAAATAATACGGCATGAGGGCATTTGGTCTAGTGGTATGATTCTCGCTTTGGGTGCGAGAGGTCCCGAGTTCGATCGGAATGCCCCATTTTTTGCCATCTTTCATTTCGCACCAAACGAGGAAGGAAGTCAATATGATGAACAACTAACTACCGTTTGTATTTTAAGAAAACGGCACGGAGTCGGAACACCGTACAAGGAAAAAGCAAGGCGTTGTAAAAACTAGCACACTTATTCAGAAAAGAAGAAACAAGATCACATACATACATACATACACTCTTTTCACTTGATACACGAATTTCTCTTTTACAAACTATCATCGTCCCTAAAGGGAAACAAAAAAGGAACTCCAGTAACATGTTCGAAGAAGAGTGGATATATTTACACTTTACTGGATCAGATGAACAACTTCTTCTTCTTCTTCTTCTTCTTCAAACTCAAGGAAGAACAGAGAAACCAAGGAAAAGAGATTTCAAACTGGACTCGGGTTTTCTGCAATGCGTACACGCCAAGTGAAGTAATGAAGATACAACGAGTTGAGGCACACGGCTATCCCAAAACCAAGAATCCCTGCGAAAAGTATAGCATAGATCGCCGGTAGTTTAACCTGAAACAAAGATATTGAAAAAGAAAATGTGTTGACTTTCCGTTTACCACCAATCAAATCCGGGAAAAACCGATATGTATTCTCTGATAAGTGAGAGTATATTGCTTACGGTAGCATATAGTATATGAACCAACATGCCAACAAGAGCAAACTCAAGTGCTGCGTATGTCCATATGTATTCTCTGATAGCTGCAGAGTCAAGATTACGTTTCAAAATTTTGTTGGCGAAACAAAGGAAAAAGAGAGAGTCTTTGGAGGTCTCTTGTGTTTACCGAGGACAATGGCGAAAATGGATGCTAAGAGGCCCAATGTTAATGAAAATGGCGCTGCGATGTAGATGGCTTTTTTGTTCAAGTCCCGAATCTACAAAAGAAACCCTAGTCAATATCTTTTTGTGACAAAGTATCAACAAAAACAGAGAATTTGTGTTGGTACTTGGTGCCTACCAGTAACTGCTCGAGGAAGAAGAAGTAACAGACTGTGCTGATTAGAACTAGCACCACAAACTCTTGCCAAGCACTGCATCAAATCCATTTCAGTTCTCAGCTGTGTTATTTTCAAGATTGGTGAAAACAAATAATCTTTAAAGTTACCTAGCGGTTTGTGACTGCATATTCTGTTGACTGCGATCACGCCTATTGTTTGGTGTAGTAGTCGTGGGCACACGAAGCAATGTAACTGGTAAGTTCTGGACCTCTTGTCTGCAGACGTCACAGGTTCTTGTTCCCTTTGTGCTAAACCACTTAATGGCACACGTTTCATGAACAAGCCTGAGATCCCCTTTGCAGCTGCACTCCATTTTCAGTGTATTTCCTTCTTCGCACACGTCCAGACAGATCCGGCACACTGCTTCTTCTTCCGGAATTTCTTCATCGGTTTCTTCAGGAGGAACAGGGGACACTTGATCTGCCAAACACGAGAAAGAGAGGAAACGAAGGCCATAATCAGTATGCTACAGATATATGAATAAGCTCTTAAATTCTTTTATTTCTCGAGAAAAATTGTTGAAACAAACACACGAATATGCAATTTTCTTTTCACTGATTAAAAGTTGATATGTTTTACACCAAAAACACTGCCACATGAATCAATCTATTCCTCATTTTCTAATGCAGACCTCACGTTTTCTCACAAGTTTGTATCTTTTGATTCAATGAAAGTTCAAAAGCAACGAATTAAAAAAAAAAAAAAAAGCAACATCAAGAAAATTAACATACAGTGACTGCCTAAGCTCAACATTCGGATAATAACTTAGGAAAATATATATGATGTTAACATCTATTAGAAGCATGTACCTGCACTTGTTTCAGAGGAAACACGGGCTTTCCGGTTGTCAAAAGAAATGGATCGCACAATCACTTTGTTTCTTCCGGGCATGGACAAGGACCTTGGAACTGCCGGATAGATATAATCTTTCTGCAACAAAATCCAATCTTCATTTTTCAGATATATCTTGGGCAAGAACAGAAATTCCTTTAGTAAATTGAACTTTTTTACACAATTTTAAACTGTAAGATAGCAATGACTCACGTTAGGCGGTTCAACGGGCACACCAACTGAAACTTGTGCAGATACTACAGGAGACAACTTTGCGGCATGTCTAGATGGAAGCGACAAGCATCTTTTCCAATAATGCGAAGTTGTTGAACCGGCAGTACTGGTCTTCTTAGCAGTTTCCATGAGTCCTGGAGAGAGTAGAGAGCTTCTCTCGCTTTCAGGTTGAGCTACAACTTTCTTTTTCAAGCTTAAATTCCGCAAGATTCCTCTAGGTGACGATGTACTGCCACTTTTGAATGAGCTAGTGGACATCAGTGAACTCTTTGGGTTACGGCAACCAACAAATGGAATTGCCCTTGGAGGTATTTGTATTGAAAGATCCAAGTGGGTTTCGCTAGGCACATCTTCAGTAGATTTTTCTTTTACCTGAAGATCACCCTATATGCATAATCCATGCCAAAGGTCAGGCCTTTCTCATTGCATGTTTGTTAGTAATAGAAACAGAAGCTTGCTTTCGTCAATTGGTTCTTCTTTAAAAAGATACTAACTTTGCTACGGTAGGCATATCCAAACTAAACCTCAGGCTCAGAATAAACAATCTTTCTCCATACCAAAACTATGAGAAGACATTCTAACGAGTCAACAGTGAGGGTGAGAATTCAAAAAATTGGTTTTGTAGTAACTGAAGAAATCTCCAATTAGCAAGATCGAAAGAATATATTTTATACTTGTCATTTCACTTTTTCCCACAGAAAAGCTGGAAAATTTATGAATAAAACAATCCCAAGTGGCTTAGTTTCCCTCTCTTTATAATATTATATCAAAAGGAGATTCTATAGCTAGCTACTAAGTGAATCAGATTGATCATATAGAGATTCCAGACGAACAGAGGAAGAGAAAAGAATCAGAGATCCCAAAGATAACGTCTTTCCATATAAACCCTAGACCTTTTACAGGAAATTTCATGGCTGATTATCCAACCATAGCAATCATCAGCAAAATAAAACTACGTTTTCTAGCGATTTTTCAAATGCAAATGTTAAATTAAGAGAGATTAGACAGAGGCTACGAGGGAAAGGTTTCAGATTTACCTTAAAAATCTACAAACCCAGAATGAATAAAGCGTGTTAGGTTTAAAGAGAAGAGGCAAAAGACAAGATTTTTGGGAATGTTTACCTGAGAAGAAGAATGAGGAGAAGAAGAGGAATCCCCCACGATTGTAGCAATTTCGGGTTGTTGAGCTGCCGAATCTTGCATCATCATCGAACCAAATTAAACCGATAATCAAAATTATTATTATCAATATGAAATCAAAGCCGCTGCTCCTCGACAAACATTCTGAGAGAGAGGGAGAGAGAGTGGAGCGAACTTCTATTTGATGAAATAATTGTGGTTTCTTTATTCATTGAATTTGAGCTGAATCCATCCCCACGAGGCCACGACTGACATTATACCAAAAGTTTTTTACTTTATATATTTTCTTAATTATTAATACGTTCCACTGACATCATTTATTACTGTGCGTTGATCTACCCTAATATAATTTAATAAAGTGTATAATTAAACATGGACAAAAAAGAGAACGATAGTTTGAACCTCGTTCGGCGTGGGCTCCACTTGATACTTAGACCCGGTCCGGAGTCTTGAGTGGGATTTCTAAGAGAGTGACGATGGATGCATCCCAAGAACACGTAGCGTACCGCATATGTGCGATTGCGCGTCATATATTGTCGTTGATTGACAGTGGAAAATTCAAAGTTATTATTACAAGCCTCATGTTCTTGTCGATTATGTCGTTTTCCAGGATAAAATCATTCTCCTTCTTTCTTACGCATTGCAGATTGTTCTAACTTGTATGTGATTTTGGAGATTTAAGTACTAATTTTTATTTTTATTTTTATTTTTACCAAAAAGATGCTTTTGAAAGTAAGAAGGAAAAGCTACATTTGAAATAAAAATATCATCTACTATAAAACTTGGTTGATGAACTTTATAAGTAAGCTTTTTTAATATATATTACTTATACTTACTTTTTGTAGATACCAATTGCATATATACAATATCAAAATCACAAGGTCACGATGATCTTTAATAACTCGCGTATTTATTCTTTATCCCTCATCATAATTTCTTGTATAAGCTACTTTATCTCCCGAGTAATAACACATGCTGCACTTATACACTCCAAAGACAATAATACACTAATATAGCTTGGTGGGTTGGGTAGACTAGTAGTTTAAACATTGGCAATTAAAGAGAAAGAACATTAAAAAACATTACTAAAAAGTAAAAACTTGGCACACCCTTTCAATTCTCTCAAACAAACTTGTTTTTTCGCTTAATCAGATTTTTAGTTTTGTAATTATATTATATTAATCAGACTACTATAATAGAACAAGATTTCTAAATCAAACCTGGTATTTTACTTATTGAGTTTAATCAAAACACAATTTACGTTATTTTTGTTTCTCACGAATATTTAGAATAGCCGTTGTTTAAGCGCTAAATTAAATGATTCGTTATTATTTTGATACAAGTTACAAGTTACAACTATTAGATTAGTTATTTAAGTATATTTGTAGAGCAGTTATATCCAGTATTAAACTATATTATTAAAAATTTATTTACACCGCCAAACCTTTACACTCAAAATTGATGAGTCAGCAAGTAAATTGGGTCTATTTTGGTTTAAATTATTGTTTGTATGGTAAAAGTTGCAGGAGGGAACATTGTGTGATACTCCTGTCCTATGATCACTATCGATTACCAAACAAAAGCAAAGTAGACACTGGTCAAATTTGTCATATGCCTAAAACATCACTACCAACCCAAGAAAAGTGTTCATCTAATGATCCAACTCCAATCTCAAATGGAATTTAACTCGATCTGACTTTATTCACATAAAAATAGTTGGCTGATTATGATCAAAGGCCGGTAATGGATAAATAGACCCAATTTTTTTATCTTTGCCTAACAGTTGGGATGGTTTAAGTATTAGGCTTCTATGAAGTAACTAGAAGAAAGACTGAAAGATCTCCAAGACAAAGTTTGGTCTTTTATTAGGCAGCCATAAGAGTGAAAAAAAACATGCAGACAAGACAAAGTAAGCTTCTAAGTTAGCTCGTCTGATCAGATACAAGTATCTTTCATTTCAATAACAAAACGAGTGATTACTGGATGAACATGGAAGTAATAGAACACATGAGTGAGTTGGATTCGATTAAACACAGTTTTGGAATAACTCTAAATTGAAAAGTTATTTGATTGATGAAAGTAACTTGCATTGTGCTCTGTTAAGAGTCTGATAGAGAACAGGCAAAAGCAAGCTTCTTCTTCTTCTTCTTCACTTCATTTTCTGCTCTGTGAAGAGGACATGGCGATTAACTCGAGGATCGTACTTGCGGAACTCAAGCTTCTCGAGAAGCCCCTTGCTACTCTTCCTCTTGACATAGAAGAATCCCGTTCCAGCTGCTGAAACTAGACGGATGAACATGAACGTCTTCTTCCTCTTGTCACCCATCTTTTCTCACTTCGAAACACACACAATAAGATGTTCAGAGGTTTGAATTGATGAAACAGAGGGAACAAAATGTATAAAGTTCTGATTTTTTTTCTTCTGCTGCTAAAATTTAAAAATGCTCAAAACATAGAAATGAAAATCTTTGCCTGAATTATACGAGACAAAAGCTCTTTTTTAGAAAACTCTGTGAAGTAGGAGTTTACATTTTAAGCGGGAAAACAGATCTAAAACCTAGAACTTATGGATCTCCGGCACAGAAATCTCAGAAGCAGTACAAGAATCCTTCCAAAGAGATGTAATTATATAGCAGCAGATTCGAGATGTGTCGAAAATGAAGCGGCTAGTATTATCATTGATCAGCGTACCTTGAAAATCGAAAGCGACGGAGTCCGGCAAAGGGGAGACTGATCGGTGAAACACTGGATAAGAAAACGCCGACGGATGATAAACCTAGGACGAATATTTGGGTTTTGAGTGGGCTTTTCGAGTGAGCCCAATATAGGCCCATAAAAGCGGGATCAAAACCCGGCACGCGTCGTTTATTGGCAAGGGAGAGATCGATCATCGCTTTTAGTTTAGACGCTTCGAGTCATCCGCAGAAAATGTGAGAGAGATTATGTTAGTTGTTTAAGGTGAGAGAGATCATGTTAGTTGTTTAGCTTCAACAACCCAATTTTAACATATATACTAATAAGTTTGTAAAATCAGTTTGGAGCTAACATGGAAGCATAACGATTAAACAAACATTCCGATTAATGAAGGTCAAGTGTTTGGCTAAGGCAACATATTGCCAGAGTGATACGTTAAGCTTTTCGGTGAAATCTTTCCCTTAGAATCCGATTAAAGTAGTAAAAATTATCCTATTCTTACGCTTAATTGAGTCTGGTTAAAAATCAAAAGACAAACTTAATATATATAGGTTTCTCCCCTCGTCGAATTCCATGTTCATCACACAACTGCAAAATCAATCTGCAATCCAGAAAAACAAAACAAGAGAATTATTACCATAATAACGTAATTCCTATCTAATCTAAGATCAAAAACATGCATTCTCTACAATATTTTGTTATATAAAATAATGTACCTTTTGGTTTTGGACTTGGCCTGCAAAGGATGGCATGAGCTGTCTTTTGCCAAACCTTCCTCTCAGTCTTAGCTTGATACTCCACAAGACCTCCGCCCGGAACCTCTCTAGCCATGAAAGTGATGTATGACTTGTATCCATCCAGCCTAGTTAAGTTAGCCCTCACAATGTGTCCAAATGTGACATTGGTTCCCTGCACAAAATAAAATAAAAATTGTTGAATCGCCAAGTGGGAATAAAATAGTGTCTAAGATGATTTTAACTTAAAAAACCTTGACTTGGTTGTATTTTATGAAAGCCAAATCAACCATCTTCTCCATGTATTCGCGGCCTGTAAGCTCAGTGTATAACAGCTCTTCATCAAGGTTGACAGGAGAAAAGTAGATCGATTCCCCAGAGTAGCTTTCTCCATCCACATTGAAACCCTAATCAAGCACAATCATATATATATATATATATATATATAAGGGATTCCTTAATGTTTCAAGGAGTAAAATAAACAATTTACAATCTTTAACCTTAAAAAAGTACCTTGCTCTTGTGCATCTGATGTCTATATAGACGCAATTTGTTCTCTTCCTCTGCGTGGGGAGCCAGCTGCCTCGGGGGTTTGTAATCGGGTTGCTCGTCTAAACTATCAACGTCCCAATCTTGCCCAGTTCCTCGACTGGACACATCACTATCCTCATCACTAGAAGTATCCGCGTAGACAAATTCATCATCTGAAAAAGTTTTTTTTTTTTTTTTTTTTTTAATACTAGAGTCTACAATATACTAGTTGTAATCTAAGAAAAAATATCACAAAACAAGTCTGATGCAAGCAAGTCCTTAACCTGGGAACCAACTCATAGCAACGATGCTTAATGAATATATGATGGGCATTAGAGTAAATCAAGTACCTCTGGGTTTTGGAGCTGGCCTACAAAAGATGACGTGAGTGTTTTTTTGCCAAATTCTCTGCTCTGTTTTTGCTTGATACTCCACAGGAGCTCCACTCGGAGACTCTCTAGCCAAAAAGGTAATGTAGCATTTGAGCCCAGACACAAAAGCACAGATAGTCCTCACGATATACTCACATGACACAGTAGATCCCTACCAAACAAAGAATACTTGCTCGATCAAACTGAAAGAAGAAAGAAAAAAGTCTAAAAAGATGACCAACCTTGAATCTGTTGTATCTTTCGAGAGACAGATCAACCATGCTTTGCATGTACTCCCGGCAGTAAGTCCACTAGTCATAAACGGTTTATCGAGATCAATGGGACCAAGTGGTCGGTAAGCCACACTCCCCGGGTAGTTTTTTCCATCAACCTCGAAACCCTCAACACAGCAATTTTTATCAGTCCTTGCCTACTTTAGCCTAATTAGTAGAGTTGTGATATAATTCTCAAAAAAACCTAAAATGAAAATACGAAATACCTTGCTCCGGTACATCTGAGACCTATATCGATGCATCTTTTGACCTATCTCATCGTTGGGGTCCAGATTCTTTTTGGGTCTGTAATCGATTCCATCATCGAAGCTATCAACATCCCAATCTTGGCCCTCTTCGCGGCTGGACGCGTCGCTTTCCTCCCCATCATCATCGCCTATATCTCCTCCCATTTCATCTGAAGAATTCACCGGGTAAGAATCTTCCGCCTTACGCTTCCTCGCAGCCGTAGACTGATTCTCCTCAGAGACGATGTCCATGGGTTTGTTTTCTTCAGCGTTGGAATCCATGTTTAAGTAAACAAACCTTAGAGATCTAGTGAACTTACCGGAATCATTTTATTATATATATATAGAGGATGATGATGCCACGACCGTTTCAAACACCTATTATCCTAAAATAACTCGTTTTCTACTAAATGGAACATCCGAAAAATGTATTAATCGCTCTGAGGATAGCTTTACACACATGAGTACATGACCATAACTGTATTGAAATAAAGACTCAAAGAGCTAACTGGTTCAAGAAATCAAGGAAAAGTTTTTGAATCGGAAACAAAGGAAATGAGAAAAACACAAAGCTCGATCAATAGTGGCACAAGAGAGAAGAGAAAGTTAACAAGCTTTACAGCTACGCCTGCAATTCCCAGGGAGCTCAGCAGTTCCCACCATATACTCTGCGTTCTTTGCGCATTCTCCAAGCACTGCCCATCTTTCGCAGCTCTCGTTTACATCCGTACAGTTACCGTCATGTGTCACGATCTTGTCGAACGAGTCCACGTGGATCCACTTGGTCGCCGACCATTTCTCTCCTTGGATCACAGGACAGCCTCCGTGAAGGCTAAATGGATCTGGGATTGCGTCATGGTTGAGGTTGAAGAACAAGAGAGCATTTCCTTTCTTCGGTTTCACTATGTAACATTACCCTTAAAATCAAAAAAGGATGTTTCTTTCTACAGGAAGAGAGGTACTTTTATAATGATATAAGAGTTGTGTAGCTCACCAGCAATTCCTTTCTTGGCACAATCAGAAAGATGGTCTTTGTTTTCGGAAAGCTTGCGGCGAGAAGATTCCTGCACAGAAACTTTCATCAGAGAGAGTGGAAACAAATGATAACCAATACAGAGTAGCCATTGTGACATTGGATGCGAACCACAGCATCAGGGAAAACAGTTTCGCCACCCTTGGTGACATTGGATAGATACATGAGAACAGTTGCTATGCGGTGTCCACCACGGGCGATGTTGACTTTGTCGTGAAAGTAGTCAAAGTGAGAGTCATATTTCTGACCGTGCTCGTATCTCAAGATCTGAAGATCTTCCCCGTTTTCTGTCACCAGAAAGTGGAAGGTCACTTAGAAACAACTCCAATACGCTTACAAGAAAGTTGAGATTCCTTGTTGTTCTTGTTACCTTTTGGGAGGAATGTCCATGTGGAGAGCTTGTCCTCTATACCGGAAACAATAGGATCCTGCGATTAAGCAAAGAAAGCTTTTACATGAAGATTGTAATCACTACAAAAATCACCAAGCAGATACGCAGAAGCAACTTTGTTGACTAACTAGCTCTGAAACCTTTTAGTAGCACCAAGCAGCAATTACAAATCAATACAGTTTTGGGCCAATTTACCAAGATCTGGGAGGTTTACTTTAGAAAGATTCATAAACAACATGATCAGCGTAGCTCTAATTCATAGGTTTTGAGTTTTCAGATCCGTTATTCAACACCAGAGATTCAGAGTTATTAGAAAAATCCAGTGAGATCTATTTTTTCCAATTTTGGGTTCCAAGCTTAAGTATTTGATTTTTTTAGTAGCATCAGAGACAGAGACATGGGGAGGTTTTGACTTTTCAGATCCGATCTTATCAGGATCAACATCAGAGATTCAAACTCACACATAAGTCGATTCTTTTTTCCATATATCAGAATCAAAGATCAATTGCCTATTAGAGAAATTCAGTGAGATCTGCTGTAGTGTCCAATTTTGGGTTCCAACTTCCAAGCTTAAGAAATGGAAGCGAAGCAAAAGAAATTTCACCTTTCCTTTGGAGATAAACGTGCCGGAGCTGGTTCGCACGTCACTGACTTGACTCTCTCCATTATCATTATCAGCAACCGCAGATCTCTGCAGATTCTCTTTAGCCTTTTCTCAAAAAAATCAAAAATCAGAAGCCGAAATCAGCAAAATTTCCAAATTGAGCTCAGACCCAAATGTTAAATGGAATGAATTTGCTACACTCACAAGGGAGATCAGATGATCACATTCCAGGTCCGTCAGAAAACCTTCATATACATATGCCCTGAAGAAAAAAACACCGAAATATTTTTCCGTTGAAGTTGAAAGTTTCCAAAATTACTTGAGGATTTCGCGTCAGTTCTCACTAATTGAATCGACTATAGACGGAGAGAGAAGAAAATCAAACCTGGGTTTTGAAGAAACCTGTTTGACTTTGGAAGGGTTGATGATAGAACTGGGAGAACTAATCAGAGAAGTGGAAGACTGAAGGAGGACGATGAAGACGGCGACGAACAACAGCAATCCGCGGCGAGACATCGACATGGACATTGGCATCGCAGTCGCTTGGATCCAGAAAAACGTAGAGAGATCGAATTCCAGGAAAAGAAAGAGGGAAAATTTTTTATTCTCTCTTCTCGGGAAAATGTCAACGGTCATGAAAAGTTGATGGATGCTCTACCAAAGAAGATGGCGACGACATGCGCACGTCGTTTTGCAATCCGAAACGTTGTTTAACAAAATTTTTTTTATTTCTTATTAATTTCCCGCGATAAAGCCCATAAAAGTAAAGAGTCAATTAAAGCCCAATAAGAAATCTCGTTTTGTTAGAAGTCGAAACCAAAACGCGACGTCGTATATGTAAATAAATGTTTGAATCATCATCCTCGCCGGACGGGAGAGGCGTGAGCAGAACAGAAAATCAATTTGGTTTGGTTTCGACTTTACCCGGCGACGAATGTGAACGAAGGTTGAAGAAGAGAAGCATCTAAACAAAAATTAAGGAAAGATGGCATTTAAGCCGTTCGGAAAAGATGTGGGACCGGCGATGAGCTCCAAGCCGTCGCCGTTTACAACGTTTGGCGCTTCTGCTCCTACTCATCCCACCAGGTGTGCTTTTCGATTCCGTCTGGATTTCTGTACGTTAGCTACGCCATGATCGAACTTCCAGTTCCACTCCATTTTTGTTGTTGTTGAGGTTTTTAGATTGATTTCATGCTATGGATCTATTACGCTCTAAAACTTTTCCGGGTGCAATTAAAGTGTTTAGGATCACGCGAAAGTGAGAAGTAGCTTTGATTTTCTACGAAATTGTGTTCTAATATCACTTAGCTAGCTCGAAGCTTCGGATTTTGAAGCTCAGTTTCTTATTGTGATTGCTATTTGTAAGGTTTTCTTGCAATTTCCTTAGGAGGAGCTGCTGGTTGCTTTATTTTGCTTTTGGTTCTCAGCTTTAACTCTTTTCCTTTCTAACCCTGCGAATTTGGGATTTGCTTGTAGTGATACTCCAATTCAACCACCGGCGTCTCAAAACCATTCCTATGCAGGACAATCTTTTGGACCAGGTCCAGGTGGTATTGAAAGGTTAGATAAGACGTAGCTCTACAGCTCTGGTTTCTTTTCTATGCGAGAACGTTTGGTTGTTTGTGCGCTATGAGCCTCCTTGGGGCGAGCTGTTGTGCTACTTCTTGTAGTCATTTTCTTAACTTCATATGTCCTTTACATTCTAACCTGCGTACTGGAATTTTTGTTTGTAGTGGTCCTCCAAGTCAGCGAGCACCACCTCCTTCGGCTTCTCAAAACCCTCCACCTTTTGTAGGGCAACCTTACCCACCAGGTGGGGTACAAAGGTTAGACATTCTTAACCGTATATATTGCTTGATATGCTTCCTATGCTCTATGAGTTTTCTTTGCCTGATGATGATGTTAGGGTGGTTACTTATTTTTTCGTTATACTCTCTGGTTTTCGTCTTAGTTTATATTCTAGCCTAAATTATTATGGTTTTTACTTGCAGTATTCCTCCAGTAAATCGAACACAACCTCCGTTGGCTTTTCCAAATCCCTCGCCCTCCTCAGGACAACCTTATCGACCTGGTGGAAATCAGAGGTTAGAAAACTTACTTTTATGGTTCGTTTTCGTTTCCCCTCCTTACATGCAAGTGTACAAGACCTTTGGGAAATTTTTGATTCGATGAATCTGCTGATGTGATTATCCAAGTTGTCTATTTCTTTGGCTTTGATTTTTTTTTATTTTGGGTAAAATGCTGCTTGAATCTTCTGAATGGAACACTTTAATGCTATGTTTTTCAGGAGCCCAGTACCTGTCAATGGAATATCATGGGGTTCAGAAGCTTTTCCACGTCCAAGCCCCTCTGTGAGACCTTTCCAATTTCCTGGAGTTCAGAGGTAAAAGTCTACGTGTGATATTTTCCACTTAGAAGAGTGTTATATTCGACATCTTGGATGCAGTGTTAATCACACAACTCAAATGATTTCAGTTTTCTGCAATAGAATATATAGCAGTAGGAATAGAGAGAGCAGGGTGTGTGGCAGAGTGCTATAGGTTTCTCTGCCCATCTGAATGCCTAGTAGAGAAGGGCTTACTATGGCAGCGACTTTGAAACTACAACGAGATCACTATGACTAGATTTGGCTTATAGACTCTAGCAACTAGCTGTTGGATTGTTCTTGACGAGTACCTGAATTTCACCTGCTTCATTTTCCTCGCAGGCCTACGTTAAATCCTCAGTTTGGGCATGATGAATCAAGAAATTTCATGAAAGATCATGGTGAACATAGTCTTGCCACGTCTCCAGCTAGTACATCACACACTCTTTTCAGAAGTGGCACTGATGTTGCTGAGATTGGTCGATCACAAGATTCAAAAAGGAAAAGGTAGTTTATGCCATTTTCTTTAGATGAAGGCCATTTATGCCAATAGGCTCTTTCTGCAATAGTTATTCTGTGTGCTCTCTATCACTATCATATCCTTGGCTTTCTTAACACTTGTCCGTTTGCGAGAGTTTGACACCTTCTGTGTTCTGCGTCATGTACTGTTCTCTTTCAGATTTCAAAAGTTTGTTGCGTGGTCATGGTGCTAGAAAATGAGCTGTCATACGCATGGCTGTGATGTTTAGTGATATCATGGTTTTTGATGTAACTAATTTCTATCTAAAAGTTCCTTATATGTTGCAGTCGGTCAGATCTTCCTGATCAGAGTTTGGGGTTTTCTCGAAGAAATCATTCGCCAGTATCAGGTTTCGAGAATGGCAGCTTGGCAGATGATATCCTGCAGCCATCTAGTCAAACTTGGATGTAAGCTTTTTTTAATCCTCTTGGCAGTTTCCTAAATGTTTTGATCTCTCCCTCCTTTTTTGCTGTTGGTGAAAAAAATGTCATGAAATATCTCACATGTGTTATTATAGATAGTAATTTGAACATGGCACGCGTCTTTTCCTCCTTGATTTTTATACTGGTAATTAGTCTGTTGTCTCTCTGAGTTTTGAAACTTGCGTCCTGGAACTTTTTCTCATGTTTTTGTAGACGCTCTCCATCTTCTGTGGACAATAATCCGGTGAGGTCGAGGATCAATCCCAATCGGTTGATTCGTCAAGAACAAACCCCAAGCTCTTCATTCCCTCATGCACATGAAGCAGCTGAAATTCAGGAAGCTACCGAAAGGAAGTCTCCGGCTATAGCACCTTCTGATAAACCTCTCCGAGACAAGCCCGCATTTTCTCAACATGATTCTCGAAGGTAGACAGCATGATAACTCACCATATTTTGTAAGCTTATTATTTTATTTCCGTCTTCCCCATGTTATAGTGGACTTATGAATGGTAGGGGAAGTCACGATTTAGGATAGAGTTACAATCCTAAGAAACTTCTTTAGAAAATTGGAGTATGAGCATATTTACCTTAAATTTTAATGGTTTCATGAAATTTTTGGGGCTACTACTACTAGCCTGTGAACTCATACTTATTTCTTTTCTCTTGCAACTTTACAAATCTGCTTTTTCTCTATCTGGCTGGATGTGCCTTGAACTTGCTCTTAGCTAAGCACGCTGTTTGTATGATAGGTTTTCGACATCTCCTCCTGCGTCAGGCTCAAAGTCATTTATGCTTTCAAGAAGCTCAGATTCCCAATTTCCTGGGCAGCCCTCTTCTGTAAATAATTTCAACAATGCGGGTAAGACAATCAGTTCACCTGCAGCAAAAAGGACGAGATCTCCACCTTTACACTCCGTGGAAGAGGATATCCAGGGAAACTCTTATCCTTCTCAAGAATGTACTGAGGGGTAAATTAAACGACATACTACTGACTCTTTATATTGATATGTGGACCTGTTCTTAAGTTTTATGAATTGTGTTCGTTTTTCACAGAGAAGAGCAAGCCAGGGCAAAGAGACTGGCTCGCTTCAAGGGTGAACTGGACCCTATTGCAGACCGACCTGTTGATTCTCAACTTACTAAATCATCTGTAAATAAAACTGTGAAGCCACTGGACAACAAACAATCATTCAATTCACTGGAATCAAGCAGGGATGCCCTTAAGGGAGATGCGTTGTCTGATCATGAAAGCTCGGAGCAGCCCTCTCTTATCATTGGATTATGCCCTGACATGTGTCCTGGTAAGCATAAGGCTGAGACATGCTTATAAAACGATAACTGAGTATATAGTCTTTGGTTTATTTTATCTGATTAGAAAAGAATTGCGTTGCGAACAATATTGATTTGTCCCATAACTGATGTCTAGTTCTAGTGAGTAATGTGATTGTAGAACAAATATATTGAGGGATTTTTTATTTATTTTCCCAGAGTCTGAACGGGGGGAGCGTGAAAGGAAGGGTGACTTGGACCATTATGAGCGTGTGGATGGAGATAGGAACCAGACGAGCAAATCCCTGGCTGTGAAGAAAGTACGTTTACCTTTTTCATATCAACTAAGCGTCAGATTCTTTCTTAAGATAGACTACACATTCACTGTGATGACTACTTATATATCTGCCTTTGAATAGTATACCAGGACGGCGGAGCGAGAGGCAATTTTGATACGACCAATGCCAATCCTGCAGAATACAATGGAATATTTGCTAAGTTTACTAGACCGGCCTTACAATGAAAACTTTCTTGGCATGTACAATTTCTTATGGGATAGGATGAGAGCTATTCGAATGGATCTAAGAATGCAACATATGTTTAACCGAGATGCGATTACTTTGCTGGAGCAAATGGTTTGTGTTTTCTGATCTTATATAAAGCCCATCAAACATGATCATAAGCGATATTGGATGTGTGTTTCTAACTATTGATTTCCTTGTTACAGATAAGACTTCACATCATTGCAATGCATGAGCTATGTGAATATACTAAAGGGGAGGGCTTTTCGGAGGGGTTTGATGCACACCTTAATATTGAGCAGATGAACAAGACATCGGTTGAGTTATTTCAAATGTATGATGATCACAGGAAGAAAGGAATAAATATTCCTACGGAAAAAGAGTTCCGTGGCTATTATGCTCTTCTCAAACTCGACAAGCACCCTGGCTATAAGGTAAGTATTTTTGGGTGAAATTTGCGGTCAGAATTTTGTGCGAAGTTCTTAACCTGACTATAAATTCTTCCTTTTAGGTTGAACCTTCTGAGCTTTCTCTTGATCTTGCCAACATGACTCCAGAAATTAGGCAAACTTCAGAAGTTCTCTTTGCCCGCAATGTAGCCAGGTTATTCCTTGAACTTGTTTTTGGGTGTTAGTTTGTTAATGTGATCTAAGTATTGAAACCAGTTGTGCAATTACAGAGCTTGTAGAACTGGCAACTTCATCGCCTTCTTTCGCCTCGCACGAAAAGCAAGCTATCTTCAAGCATGTTTAATGCATGCTCATTTTTCAAAGGTAAGCGTTTATTTTTGGTGTAGGTTTGAAAAATATCATTCTTAGCATATTGGTGTTTGGTTAATTCACCGAGGTCTAAGCTTTATTCTGTTTTATCAGCTAAGAACTCAGGCACTTGCTTCTCTGCACTCGGGTCTCCAAAATAATCAGGGTATCCCAGTTTCAGATACGTCAAAGTGGATAGGGATGGAGGTACTTTTCCCATCGATTTGTTACTTGGTGTATCCCTTTCGTGTTTTGTCACAGAGAAATTGATAGAGATCTTACATTTTTCCTCTGATGATGGAATTCAGGAAGAGGACATAAAAGCCCTGTTGGAGTACCATGGATTTTCAATCAAAGAGTTTGAAGAGCCATACATGGTAAAGGATGACCTATTTCTCAATGCTGACAAGGACTATAAGACGAAATGCTCAAGACTTGTTCACAAGAAAAAGTCAAGAACTATTGTGGAAGATGTTTCTACTCCCTCGATAGAGAGAAATGTTTTTGCTCCCTCCCCGTTGTCATCCTTGCCGACAGAAGCAAATGAAGGATATCAACCGCATATTACCGCCAATAAACAGGAAAAGCCGCTTGCTCAAAGTCTTAAGAAACAAACATCAGTGCGTTTAGTTGATAAGGAAATGTCAGACTCCAAGACTTCCCTTTTACTAGAGGAGGACAAGCCAGTGAGGACATCTGTTATAAATCCAGTGTGGCCATCTGTTGTAAATCCAGCAGTGGATCAACGGAAACAAAATGACCTCACGCCTGCTGGTGGATTTCATTCTCCCCTGAAGTTCTATTCTCCTGGATTTCCTCCAGCTGTATTCTCGAATTTGAAGAAACAGCCTAATGACGGCCACTCTAGTATATCTACTGCAGAAATTAAATTTCCATTATCAGGGCATATGCAAACGAATCTTGTGCCTGGACCAACTTTGCAACAAAGTCCGAAGTCTATGCCAATGGAGAATGTGCCTGTAACGACGGTTTCAGAGTCTCCGACGAGCCTAGAATACGTAGATGCTTTGGAAGAATCAGTACCTGAAGTTGAAATGATTAGTACTTTGGAAAAGGAATTCCATGACATTGAACAGGAAGACGAGAATGGGAATGGGGTCATCACAAATCAATATGACGAGGAAGTGGCGAAGGCAAAACTCAAGTTGATCATAAGGTCTACTAGCTCCTCATGCAAGTTGATATGTGGTTTAGTTTTTTTTTTTTTTTTTTATAACTTTTCTTTTCTAATCTTCACAGATTATGGAAGCGGTGGTCTTCACGTCAAAGTGAACTGCGGGAGCGTCGACAGTTAGCTGCAACTGCTGCACTAAATTCTCTATCCCTGGGCACTCCTATCCGATTTAGCAAAACTGATGTAAGTTTCAGTTTTCTTCCCCAGAACATGTGCTGATCATTGGTACTTTTGTCAAGGGAGCAACAAAAGTTTTAAACGCATTTAATATTTGAGGTTGGTGGTCTAATTTCGGTTCTCTCTTCATACACAGCAATCGAGGGCGTGTCGTGAGTTTGACATTGATCAAGCGACGAAGAAGAGATTTGAAGAACAAGAAAAATCATGGTCAAGGCTGAATATTTCAGATGTGATAGCTGATATACTAGTCGGAAGGAATCCAGACTCAAAATGCATATGCTGGAAGGTCATCTTATGTACTCAGATTAAATCAGTCAACACATCAAGTCAGGATTCACATTCAGTAGCCAGTCGATGGTTATTATCAAAGCTTATCCCTCACACAGAACATAGTGTCTCCGATGACATTCTGCTGTTTTCAGCTCCCGGCGTGTCCGTATGGAATAAATGGGTTGCAAGTCGGTCTGACTCAGATTTCAGATGCTGTCTCTCAGTGGCTAGGGATGTGGAAGCTGAGATTGATGTGTGTGAAGCAACACGCGGGGCAAGTGCTGTTATTTTCCTTGCATCTAAAGGCCTCCCACTGAATCTCCAGAGAGAAGAGCTTAACCGCATTCTTGAATTAGTACCTGACGGTTCTCTCCTTCCCCTTCTCGTAGTAATCAGCTCATGCAATGGGGAAAGCGTGGATCCTGATACAAATCTCGTCTCTGAACTTGGCCTCCATGATATTGACAAATCGAAGATAGCAAGCTTCACCGTCGTCTCTATTGCTAATAAGTCCCAGAAGGGACAGGAAGTTCATTTTTTCAGCGATTCACGGCTAAGGGATGGGCTAAAATGGCTTGCGGGAAATTCACCTCTGCAACCGAATCTTCATCATGTTAAACCGAGGGAACTTGTTCTGACCCATTTCAGCTTTTCACTGGAGTTGCTTAAGCAGATGCCTGATCAGGAAGTTCGTCCTAACATCTGCATATCAGCCTTCAACGAGGCATTGGAAACATCTCAAAGAAACATCACTTCTGCTGCTGAAGCAAATCCGATCGGTTGGCCTGGCCCTGAGATAATGTTGCTTGATGATAGTAAGAAAGAACATTTAACGGTGAAGCGGTATCTACCCAACCTGGAGTGGAGCACTGCAGAGAGCATCGAACCACTCAAATCCGTGCTCGAGAACTGTAAGCTTCCATATTTTGAAGATGACTTGACATGGTTAACCGTAGGATGTGCTTCCGGTGCTGAGATAGAGAACCATAAGCAACGGCTCGAGGGGTGCTTAGTTGAGTACTTGACACAGACAAGCAATCTTATGGGAGTCTCGTTAGCCACCAAAGAAACAGGAGTGATGCTACAAAGAAACACTAGACTCGAACTCCATAACTCAAGCTACTACCATATCATTCCCAGATGGATTGGGATCTTCCAGAGAATCTTCAACTGGCGGATAATGGGATTGCTCGATTCTTCGTCTTCCTCAGCTTACGTACTGAAGTCTGATCTCACCATGTCAGCTTCGAGCTATGCTGATAAGTTCATGTCTGAAGATGCATCATATCCATCTTCTCGTCCACACCTTCCATTGCTTCACGAAATGATCCAAATCAGCTGCAGCCCCTTGAAGTCGTCTCCTCCATGTAATCAAAACAAATCCCAGAGAGATGTCGAATCGGTTCAGAGAGAAAGGCTTATCAATGATCATAGAGACATAGATGAGACGATGCTGGAAAAGAGCAGAGAAGCTTCCAGAAGGATTGATATGATGATAACTGAGGATGATGAGTTAGCTGATGAAACGGAGAGATCATGGAGGAGTAAAGGAAAAGATGCGGCAGAGAAGAAGACGATGAAGGATAGAGAGAGCGAGAGATTAGATGAATTGTTGGAGAAATGTAATTTGGTACAGAATAGCATAGCCGAGAAGCTCTGCATTTACTTTTGAATTTCCTTTCACCCCTTTTTGTGAATGTTAATGTTGTTGTTGCATGTCAGTTTAGTCGAGAGCTGGAGTGGTAAAATATGATTAATGATTTAAAATGCATACATACACTATTGCTTGAGGAAAGCAGAGATCTTGTAGAAATCCAAGGAAAGCTTCGGTACGCGTCATCTGTTTACTAAAAAAAGTCTTGTACTTGGTCTAACGTGTGACTTAATATAATATTCCACCACACGCACTCTCGGCGCCTGAACCAAACGCGCAAAATAGATTCCCTCTTAACTTGATGACGTTTAGTTCAACCACAATATCTAATACTGTATGTATACAAAGTAGCTTCTTCCTGCAACAAGCAACTATTGGAACAAATAGCGTATTAAAACACGTCTCTTAATTTGGTAAAAGAAGCTCATACACAAGATAGTCAGAGACAGAGAGCATTACTTTTACTTAGCTATGTACTGAATCTGTCACATAGAAGATTAGACAAAACAACATTCCAGCTCCTTCGGCTTCGAATAGATACTCATCCGACGGCGTCGAAGGACCTCTCTGCCCCTTTCTTTCTCGACCGCCGTTGCCGATCTCGGCTCCGGCAACCCAACTTTTCCGATGGTAAAGAAAAAGAAAGCCCCACTTCGTCCACCTTCCCTCCCTCTATCCAATTCCACTGGTCTTTCGGGAGATTCTTCTTCTCCTCCTCCATCTTTGCCCTCTGGCTTTTTTCCCAAAGAGAGTTTAGCCTCACCGCCAAACTCTCATCCGACGGCGTCGAAGGACCTCTCAGCAGGTGATGCATCCTCTTCAGGTCCCTCCGCTACTGTTATTGTTGAACCTGTTCATGAGATTCAAGATTCTGAGTCTAGATCTCAAACGCAATTGCTTGACTCCGCCTCTTCAATTCCTGATGAAGTGGAATCCCAGACTTCAAAGCCTGCTTGGATTGATTTGTTTAAAGGTCCTCGAGCTACTATGAAGAAAAAAGGCACCCCTTTTCTCCTGGAATCTGGTGAAATTTGTGAAAGCTCAAAAGTCTCATCGGTATATAAGCTCTACTTATCCGGGGTGGAATTTTTCTACAAATTATGAGTTTGCGGACCTTGGCAGAATTTGGGTTGTTTGGGAGCCTTCAGTGAATCTCACGGTACACTCCAAATCAAGTCAGATGATTACTTGTCTTGTCCAGCTACCTCATACCACTTCAGAGGTAGTTATCTCTTTTATCTATGGCCTCAACTGTAAATATGGTAGAAGGCTTCTTTGGGAGGAATTACATTCTCTGGCTAGAGATCCTATGCTGTTTGGGAAACCGTGGGCAGCTTTGGGTGATTTTAATCAAATTCTAAACCCCACGGAAAAATCCAATGGAGGCACTAGGATCTCTCGCAGTATTTCTGATTTCAGGGGTTGCATTGACTATGCAGGGTTATTTGATCTCTCTTTCAGAGGAAATGTTTTTACTTGGTGGAACAATCAAGAGATTTCTCCTATTGCTAAGAAGCTGGATAGAGTCCTTATTAATGATCATTGGCAGCTCAAGTTTCCGGCATCCTATGCTCATTTTGGAAATCCTGAGTTTTCTGACCATAGCCCTAGCTGCGTTGTTTTTGGAGATAGAGTTCATGCTAAGAAGCATTTCATGGTGTCTCATTTTTTGCTTCATCACCCAGAATTCCTGCCCAGAGTGGCTTTTAAGTGGCATGAAATGTTCTTCTCAGGTTCTGCAATGTTCACTTTATCCAAAAAGCTGAAGCTTTTAAAGCTTGAAATCAAGGATATAAACCGTGAACACTTTTCTGGTTTAGAGAACAGAGTCAAGGAGGCTCACTCAACTCTCACCAAGTGCCAAAGTGATCTTCTAGCTGATCCAAGTATTGTGTTTGCTCTTCGTGAGAAAGAAGCTCACAAAAAGTGGCTAACTCTGGCCTTAGCAGAGGAGCGCTTCTTACAACAGAGATCCAGAGTTAAATGGCTTGAAAGCGGAGATTCAAACACGGCTTTTTTCCATAAGATGGTTGTGTCAAGACGTTCTTTAAACCAGATTCACTACTTGATTGACTCAGATGGGCAGAGACTGTCAGAGATGTCAGAGGTGAAATCTCATTGTGTGCGCTATTTCGAGGATTTGTTTGGGAACTCTTACCCACCACTCTCGCCTACCAATATCACACAGATTGACTCGCTCACAAAATTCAGGTGCAACGATTACGTCAAGGCTTTTCTTCAGACTCCGATTACTGCAGAAGATGTAAAACGGGAAGTCTTTTCATTGGCTCTGAATAAAACTCTGGGTCCGGATGGATTCACAGGAGAATTCTTCCGGAAAACTTGGGATATCACTGGAGGTGATCTAACAAAGGCTGTTCTGGAGTTCTTTAGCTCGGGAAAATTGCTTAAGCAATGGAATTGCACGGTCATTTCTCTCATTCCTAAAACTGCTGGAGCAGATAAGTTGGTAAACTTCAGACCTATCTCTCTTTGCAATGTGGTGTACAAAATAATTTCCAAAATTTTGGCCCGCAGATTGCAAGAAGTAACTCCCGCTATGGTCTCCAATTCTCAGTCGGCTTTTGTCAAAGGCAGACTTCTTGTCGAGAATGTTCTTCTGGCTACTGAAATGGTCCAAGGTTTTAACAGATCAAATATCTCCAAAAGAGGCCTGTTAAAAGTGGACCTCCGAAAGGCCTTTGACTCCGTAAATTGGGAGTTTATCATACGTATTTTTGAAGCAGCTGACTTCCCGACTGTTTTTGTCAACTGGATTTCTCAATGTCTTACGACAACTTCTTTCTCCATCAATGTAAACGGAGAGTTATGTGGTTTCTTCAAGGGTTCAAGGGGTTTAAGGCAAGGAGATCCTCTATCCCCATCCCTCTTTGTTATGGCTATGGAAGTGTACTCAAACCTCCTAAATGATAGTTTTGATATGGGAAATATCGGTTATCATCCTCTTGGCAGGAACCCAAAGGTCACTCATTTGGCCTTTGCAGATGATATTATTATCCTTTTTGATGGTCAGGCCTCTTCTCTTCAAGGTATCGCTACTTCCCTTGAAGTTTTCAACTCTATCTCTGGTTTGAGAATGAATAGGGACAAAACGGATTTGTTTGTTGCGGGAGTGAACTCCGAGGAATCTGTCGCTCTTGATATTTTCGGTTTCCAAAGGGGTTCTCTGCCCATAAGGTATCTTGGGCTGCCTCTTATGTCGAAAAAGCTATGTAAGGCTGACTACTCCCCTCTAACTGACAAGATTAAAGCTAAGTTCAACAGCTGGACAGTAAAGGGTCTCTCTTTTGCTGGAAGACTCCAGCTCATCTCATCTGTCATTTATAGTCTGGTGAATTTCTGGTTTTCTGCATTCTCGCTCCCTAAAGGTTGTTTGAAAGATATTGAGAAGCTATGCAACCGTTTCCTGTGGGCGGGTGATCTATCAAAGAGAACCTCAGCAAAGGTTTCTTGGAAAGGAATTTGCTTACCAAAAGCAGAAGGTGGTCTTGGCCTCCGAAATTTTGCATTTTGGAATAAAGCTCTAAATCTCAAGCTAATTTGGCTCCTCTTCTCTTCTAAGGATTCTCTATGGGTAGCTTGGATGAGAGAGCACAAACTGAAGAGACAAAATTTTTGGTCAATTGAGGAAAAACAGTCTGATTCTTGGATTTGGAAATTCCTGCTGTCTCTAAGGTCTAGAGCGAAATCACTTATGTCCTGTAAAATTGGAGATGGAAAAAGTGCTAGTTTCTGGTTTGATAATTGGTCGGTGCATGGTCCTCTAATGGAGTTTGTTGGGGAAGACGGACCTAGGCTAATGGGAATTCCAGCCCAGTCATCAGTCTCTGATGCTTTCTCTTCTCGTGATTGGCAGAGGGTTTCACGGTCTAGACATGTCAATATCTCAACTCTCAGAAACACAATTCAAAGCCTTCCTTTTCCGAATGCTTCAAGAGGTTCTGACGTTTTTCTTTGGGGTCCCGAGACTCTACAAATCAATCTTTCTCAACGAAGGCTACTTGGGATCATATAAGACCAAGAGAGGATGTTAAAAGCTGGATAAAAGCTGTCTGGTTCAAAAACAGAGTTCCGAAGCATGCTTTCAACTTTTGGGCAGCAAATTTGGATAGACTACCTCTGAACGCAAGACTTGCAAACTGGGGAATGAATGTGAATCCGGCTTGCACATTCTGATTCTGTTTGCTTGAGGATGAAATAAGAGACCACTTGTTTATTAAGTGTGC